>JAQIWA010000349.1:0-34661 GCA_034693305.1 Eueremaeus valkanovi | reverse complement strand
TAATATTTATAATTCTTATTATTCTTATTAATATATAATTTGAAAAATCCTAATACCATATAATCTGAAGCTTTTTTTTTTTGTTTTTAATCATATTCTTAATAATAGTTATTTTATTATTAATTATTGTTTTTTTTCTGTGCAAAAAGTATTTACACAAAAGTCTAGTTTAAAACAGAATTTTTGTTTTCGTTATTAATTGCAAAGAAAAGAGAAAATAATTAGAAAAATGGAAATAATTTTTTATATACTTTCAATAGAAATGAAGGAAAAGTTTTTTTTTTGAATGAAGTAAAAGTGCAGAAAATTTTTTCCGTATATAGTCTACTAATAAATGTGATTAAAAATTGATTTTTCTTATATAGAAAAACATTTTTGTTTCGATACTATTTAACAATTAATTTACTTCAAAAAAGCCTATCTATAAAACGTTAGTATTTTTTTTTCGTTATATATAATTATAATTAATTTTTTTGTGATTTTTTTTCGTAAATTATTTGGAAGTTTTTTTTTGTATTTTTTGTTTCTTATTCTATAAATTAATTTTCAAAATAAATTTGTTTTCAACATTAAATAAGAGTATAATAATTAAGAGGAAGTGTTTTTAAGCAATGATAGAATTTTTTTTCCTATCATTTGTTTTGATGAAAATTATTGGAAATTATTATATAATTAGAAGAGAAAAGAAAATTAATGAGAAATGAATATTAAAATTGTTTTTAATCATAAGAAACGAATATTTGAAAAAATCAATTGGAAAATATCTAAACTAAATCCTAAACTAAACCTAAATTCAAAATTAATAATAAAAAAAGAGAATATAATTATATATATAAAAAAAAAGTTTTTTCTCACTATTTTAAGCGATAATAACGAGGGAAACAAAAAAATATGTAACGAATTATCCATTTTTGTTCGGAATCTTTAAATATCTCTCAGAAAAAAAATCGCAGCAAAAATATAATACATTTTCTCACAAAGACTTTCAACAGAAAAAAAAGTCGAAAAAAGTCTTTATTTTCTTCACTTATTATGTGAATTCCGAACAATGAATACGTTTCGGGAAAATAAAGATAAACTTCATATTTGAAGGCAATTCACAATTAATGGCTGAGAAAAACACATTTTAATTAATTATTTTTTTTGAATCAATTGAAAAATCCTAGAATATCATGGGTGCTATTAATAGCTATCATGTACTGTGTTATGTGTGTGTGTGTGGATTAGGTCGATAACCAAGATAATGGTTTGGCATATATTTGATTAGGACAGGTGTTGACAGCCTTTCCTCTTATTTGATATACCATTTGAATTGAAATACTTTTTTTTATATCACTTATTGTTTTGCTAACTGACTATCAGAACAATAATGAATAGAATAATTGGGTGTTTTGACCCCTCGGGTGGTCTATTTTGTTGGCCACGCGTAATTAGTCAGCTAGCTTACTTATCGACCTATAAGTTGGATCACTTTTATTTGTAACACTTTTTTTGCGCAGATTTTTATACAGGAATCTGATATTTAAGTAACGCTTTTGTTATTATTTTTTTTTCTTTGTATTTAATGTAAATATTATTTTGTTTTTACTTATTATTCAATCGATTTTTTGTTGTTGTTGTTGTTGTTTGTATCGATTGTCCTCTCATTTACAGTATATTTATAATTAATAATTGAATCAAAAACTAATATCAAAATTAAAAAAAACCTGAATAATAATGTCAACTATCCTGCGATCAATTACTGAATTTTCACAATTTATATAATAAGAGAGAAAAAAAATGAAAATCAAATAATAATTGTATTTATTATTAATTACTTGATATTACAAATGAGAGCCAAATATTAGTTTTATATCTTATATAAAAAGAAATCATTTAAAGTGTTGACCACTTTATGTATGTATCGTTCGTTTCCTATAGTATAGAGAAATGCTTTCAATACTTGATTTTGTTTTTTTTATTATATTTATTATTCGATATAATATATACCAAAAAATTAATATATATTATATACAAACCGGTAATAGATATATATCTATAATATAAATAAGTTTTTTTGTTTCAAATTATTTTCAAGAAAAAAAAAGAGACGTTTAGTCACTCTATTTCACAGTTATTTTTTATAATCAATTTTCATGAATATTCTGTTCATATTCTGTGTGTAATTCCTTATCAAGATTTTTCTGCTCTCAACAGAATCTTTTGCTTAATTTTTTTTTTCTCATACATACACTTGAAAAAAAACGGACAGAATTTTTATCGCAAATTATTATTAATAGTCAAATATAAAATGAAATTTTAAAATATTATAGATTTGAATACAGTTTTTTGTTGTGTGTTCTCTCGTATCGGAAGTCTTATAACGCGATTCCGTTATTAATATTCTTATTATTATTTATTATTATTACAAATGATATTAAATAGTGTTTTTTGAAAAGAAGAAGTAGTGATAGAATTGTTTGTATTTATTATATAATCACAATTCAGATAACTATTCCTGGTTTCAGCTTTTTTTTTTGGGCCATCAAGTCATGTGTCGCATAACAGCTCTTAACGCGTATAACAACTCTGCCTGAAGTCTGGCCTCAAATATCATTAGATTTACGTGAATCTAATGGGAAGAGAGAAACAAAATATTTTCATCACAATTATGAATAGAAAAAAAAATAATTTAATTATAATGTAGTTTAAACATAATGTAGTCAAACAATAGGACCAAGGGAATGTTTTAAATTCCACTGTAAGCTAGCTTTTTATGCGCGAATCAGATAATAATAACGATATAATCGCTTTTGATATTAAGTTTTGATATATTTTATGAATGAATTTATTTTTTCTTCATTCAAATTATGATTATATAAGACTTCTATCTCTACTCCACGTCTAATAATGAGCTCGTCTTCCACTCTCTGACTATATTTTTGGAGTGAATTCACTCTTATATATACTTTTTTTTTTGTTACACAAAGACTGAGTGCCGAAGAATTTTTTCTTTATATACTGAGAGAGAAAATATATATAATTTTTAGCCTCAAGTTATTCAAGTCATTTCATGGGTAGAGTAGGAGAGAGTCGGGATCATTGAAATATCATTAGGCCTTTCGAGTGAATACATTGTATAATAAATATCTTATATAATAATATTAAAGCTATTGTTATGTTATTAAACTAAACGATAGATTATTTTTTTTCGGCCATATTTTTAGTCAGATTTCACATCAAAAAAAATTATTTTCTTATTTTCTCAGCGAATATAAAATAATATGCGGTTTATTATGATTGCAACGGATATGACTCCGAGTAAAAAAACATTAGAGAATAAGGACTTCTTATTTGAAAAAAAAGTTATTTTCTTAATAATGATTATCTATTCAATAGAGTGGAGATATGGGAGAGAAATAAGAAGTTTAGATAATCTAAAACTTTTTTTTTAATATAATTGTATTTTAACGTTAAAAACGTTTTCAACTAATATAAGAAAAAAATATAACTTTTTTAATCTAAACCTTTAGTAAAGAGAAAAAGACTGTATTTTTTCGCCACACAATTAGATCCGTATTTTTTTTCTATTTCACAGTTTATATACAATTTTGATAACAATTTATCGGACAATCAGTATTTTTTTATTGTGAAGAAAAGTTTTTTTTAAGTCCTCTTAATATACTATTCTTTAAACTAAATTATATTACTCTGTATTATAAGCCCTTCACTGTATGCCTAATGATATTAAGCGGTTCGTCAGTTGCGCTAAACTTCATATTATATTAAACGATATTATTCTCGAGAAAAAAATAACTAATACTCTGTATAACAGAAAAATATAAGTCAATCCATAGGTTTAGCGATAAATATGAACTTAGAATATAATATAGTTTACTAAATAAATTGGAGTCAATAAAACTGAACGATAATGACTATAATTTTGGTTGAATGTAGAGATGAGTTGATTCTAATTGTACTGAAAAGTAGGCATAAATTCAAGTATACTATACATAAAAAATAAAAGCCTTTAAAACAATTCATACAAATTAATGTTCGCATAAGAATCGGTAAAACTTGTTATGTTATCCGAATATATGGTTTGACTGTATATATGAAAAACTGAGTTAACAATTGAGAGGAATCTATTGAAGCGATAAAAAGCATATCTTTTTTCTTAAACTGAGAAAAAAAATTATATAAACTTTAAAAAAAAAGTTTTTTCCACTTTTTTTTATAAGTATAATAACAACAGCGCTAATAGTTTTCACGAGGAAATGGTATGATAAGGATTGATAGGAAAATTGTTTGGGTGTTGTGTTGTCCATACCTTTTCCGAAGCTCTAAATCCACGCATGACTTTAGTGTTATCCCTATTGGTGCGGACCACCCGATGCGGATAACAGCACAAGGATTTGATATAAGATTTAAGGTTTCTCTCTAACAGAATGTTGACTTCGCGGTAGTCGTAGTCATCATGTCTTATGCCATACATGGACTGAATGTAGTTCCAGATGGCTCTACGGAAAGGTGTTGTGTCGATGTTGGTCTTATTCCCCATTCTGTTCCACACAATTCAATACAATATCACAATTATTAGTCGTTATTATAATTATGTCATTCTTTAAGGCTTTGCGTCAAATATTTTTATAACAATTTTTATGTATTTTTTTGTAAACTTTTTTTTCGTTTGAATTGAAATTTATTGCGATTTTATGCATATTTTAAAGGAAAAAATATTTGTCTTTTTATATGAATTTTAAGACAATTTAAAAAAAAGAAATGAAAAAACTTTTTGATTGATTTCTTATGTAAACTATTTTTTCGTTTATTTTTTGACAAAAAAATTATTTGAAACCAAAATAACTTAAGTATTAATTGTTTTCGGCCTTTAAATACATGTAAACATTACCCCTCTCCATTTTTTCATTTCAAGCTCAAGCTAATTTTACTGTCCACTGTATTCTGTTATTTGTATCTTGGTACTTTTATGGGGTACTTACGTATAATAAGTGAGATTATAGCAGATTTTGAACTTCTCGTCCAACAGATTCCCGATATCGGAGTAGAGTCTGTTGACAAGACTGAAGCCGTGGTCGTCCCACGAGTAGTCCTGAACCCGAAACGTAGGAAAGTCTGACTCTTCGCGTCTGCGGGCAAAGTCTTCGTAACCGAACTGCGGATCGTCTATAAACTTGATCAGTTCGGCCAATGACTGTTCCAGAGCAGAGGTGCCATTGCTGGCCACCGCCGCACCCGTATTGTTATTCGTGTTATTATTGCCAACCGGTGTGCCGGCGCCGGCAGTCAACGGCACCGGCACTGGATTCGTGTTATTGGATGCGAACAAAGGAGACAACAGTTCTTGTGTCTGATATTCAAGTTTATCGAAATTCTTGAGCAGGTCTTCCTGTGAGGCCGAGTCCTCACCGCCGCTGCCCTTCTGCTCATTAATTGTCTGCATTTTCTTCATCAGTGCCTCCACTTCTGCGCCAGTTGTTGGGGAACTCCCTATTCGGGGGCAACAAATTGAACGCTTTTGTAATTAAAGCTCAAATTTTATGTCAAATATTATTAAAAACTAATGAAAAAAAAATTGAAACTATTTTCTACACATTTAGCTATACTTAACAAACATTTTAATTTATATTTCAATTTATAGCTTAAAAAAATGCGTTAAAAAGATATTTATATTTAATAAGAGCTTTTGGAGCCAAACCTAGACTCGTTGGCGAAGCCGGAGGTTTATTGGTATTATTATTTTGAACCGGGTTGTGACCGTTCTCCTTTTCGTCGCCATTGTTTATGACACTGTGACCGTCAGCGCCGATATTGCAGCCGAAGACAAAACTGGACAACGCGTGGAAGTGAGACAGTATTACAATCGCGTGAACCAATTCGGACAAAGACCAGGAATCGCTTCCTTTCGTCAATTTCTGTGTCAATACCAAAGGATAGACAACAAAATAATTTAAATAAAATTTTAATTAATAAGCAATTTGTTTGCAAAACCAGAACCGATTGCACCGAACGGATAAGGGGTTTAGAAAAAGGGTATGAATGAGTGAATAATTTTGTTTGCAAACCAGAACCCAGTTCAGTTTTTTTTCTTTCTTAATTTTAAAGTTGAAATTATAAATGAAAATATATATTAAATCTAATCTAAAGCCTAATCTGTTTCCCATTCTCTGTATATATGTCTCAAAACTGGCTCTAAATTAGGCGTAAAAAGTATTTTCACTACACTTTTCCGAACATAAAAAATACATATTTTTTCATATCTGTTGCCTAAGAGTGAAAGTCAAGTGAAATATAAAAAAGACTAAAATCGAGTCTAAATTGAATTTTAAACCCATTAGAGGAATAGTCACCCGAATAGAGTCGTTAAGAGAAAAACGAAGAATAAAAGAAAAAATGAAAAACAATAGAAAAAAAACTTTATTATTCATTCAAATAATATATTTATATGTATTAAAACGTATGAAACAATTAGAAAGTCATTCGCTTTTATTGTTTAGAAAACAGATATAAAAATAAGAGATAATAAAGAAAATAATATTTTAAACAAAAAAAAATTGTAATTAATTTCTCTTAAAAAATAAGAGTTATTTATAGCGTATAATAGACTAAGTCTTTCATGTCTTACAAGTTAAGAGATTTTACTCGACTTTAAAGTTAAGAAAATAAATGTTTATAATAATTAGTGCTTTCTATGAATATATTTATAATTATATTAAATATAAATAAAAAACAATATTGTTATTCATGTTATACTAATCTATCAATTATTTTGTTAAGAAAAATACAAACTTTTTAATTAAAATTAGAAAAAGAAAAATATTTTCTATAAAAATATGAAAAATATTATCTTTATATCAGATTTCATATGAAATAATTTTAGAGTCAAAGGCCTGATATGGAAGTGCTCAGAGTCTAAAGAAAGTACACTTTCATATGAAATACAAATTATATATGAATTATACAACAAATTCGTTGATTAAACACAAATATGCTATCAATACGAACAAGAATTTTATCTGAACTCAATTTTCTTCGACAATGTATCTGAATATATGTGATATAAGACCACTCCAGACGACTGCACAAACCTCTTGGTCTGTTCCTAATGATAAGTACTATACATTTAAACTCATGTTTGCCAAATAAATGCTAACTTTCTGATAGCGAGAATAGTTTTAGTCATAATATGTCTGAAGATCTTATATAATATAAACTAATTTTTTCTTTAATGTCTGATTCGTATAAAAATG
This sequence comes from Eueremaeus valkanovi, assembly GCA_034693305.1. Classification (NCBI taxonomy): domain Eukaryota; kingdom Metazoa; phylum Arthropoda; class Arachnida; order Sarcoptiformes; family Eremaeidae; genus Eueremaeus; species Eueremaeus valkanovi. The sequence goes on along the minus strand of JAQIWA010000349.1, from coordinate 27,411 downwards.
CAAATCATTTTCAACTTTTATTTTCACTTTAGTCTAACAACTAGTCTATGAAGTCTTCATTAGAGTAGAAGACATAGAATATTCTCAGACAAAAAGTGAGTTTAAATTACTTTTTTTGTATTGAAACACACTCTCAGACTAATAGCAAGCAATTTGTTGGCCATTGGAATGCAATCCTAATTAAAGCTAAAGTAATATAAATTTTTTGCTTATTTTTTTTCCCCTAAAACAAGAGAAACAAAAAGAAATTTTATGGAAAAAAATCTAAACATTAGTTATGGATGTCTTCAATCTTAATACACAAAGCAAAGTGGCCCGACTCAATTGAAAAACATATACAAGCATACTTATTCCATAATAGCCTTACTCAATCATTTTTGGCTCTTATCTTATTTTTTTTCTTCTCCTGTTCCCCTCTTATGGCTCTTCCCTTATGTAATGTCATTCCGAAAACTCTCTCTATCTTTATATAACATTATAATTAACATAACTTTATAGAGAAAATAGTTTTTCGTTTTCGCCAAAAGAATTCAATTCATTCATACATTCATTTAAATTAAGAAAAAGATTTTTTTCGCATAAAATTAAAGGACAGGCCCTTCAGTCGAGTGCTTAGAACTTATTGCACATTTAATATGCTTTTACTGCCGAGATATCGATTGGGTATTACATGTAAATTATGGGTGCAATAGGATTGTCGGTATTTTGTTTTTGGGTTGAATTTCATGTAGTCTTACCTCAATATGCGTTTTGCTGATAAGCCAGGGCTGATGTGCCAGCAATTTGTTGATTTGGTTCAGATCTTTGAGTTTTTGTGGAATGTGATCCAATCCCTGCAGCCATTGTGGATCACCACCAGAAGCTAAGAACTCATCGCGCGATAGGTTTACTAAATATGTGCACTGATGTCGAGCTGACGCCTATTTTGTGGACATAAGTAGAAAAAATATTATTAGAAATTAAGTGAAAATTATATGATATTTGAAAATGTTTTTGGATTTTAATATATTTTTTTACTTTTGAAATATTTGCGATTTTTTTTTGTATTAAAACTTTTTTTTTTTGGTTTAATTTATTATTTTTATGTCTATTTTGGGAATATATATGAAATTATTTTTCTCTGCAAAAGAGGTTTTATTATGCAATCTATATAACAGTAATCATTCAAAAGGCTGTCAAAGCCTTTGAAGGTTTTGATGAATTTTTTTTTGAGTTTTTTTTATTTTTTTTTAATTCATATAACTCTCTGTATTAGATAACAAAATAAACTTTATATTGAAATATACGTCAGAATAGTTGATAAATTGATAAAATTATTTTCTAATATTAGCTTATATTTAGTTTTTCAGTGGAAAAAAAAATATTTTTTTTGGTACCAATTAAGCAAATTCTTATTTTTTTGCTTTTCTAAAAGTTTGAGAATATTTTAGAAATAAAATATTTTTTATTTTCGATTTATCGAAAAAATTGTATATTTTTATACTTAAAAGTTATTTATGTATTGAATATAAGAATAAAAATTCAATACATTTTTCATATCTTAATGGATAGAAAAATAATGTTTTTTTTACTTTAAATATAATTCGTTAAAGAATTGCATATCTATTGAGAAATAGCTGTAAAACAAAAATTCATTCCTTTACGACATTATATAAAATATTGTTTTTGATTATATAATAACTTTTAAAAAAATAAGTTACACTGAATTACACTAAAAATTTTATTGATTTTTCTTATGTGGAAACAGAATATAAATTCAAAAAAAAATTCAAGAATAAAATACATATAAAAATAGTAATAAAACATTGGATTTCTGTTCGGTTTATAGCAAATTAAAAGTAATATTTTTTTGTATTATTTATTACTATAAGTATTGCTTTTGTAGTTAAAAGTTAAAAGCATTTGCAATGAACTCAATAACAAATAAATATTATATTTTTTTTATTACATATAAAATACAATTTTTTTTATTTATTTATATTTTATTTGCATAGATATGAACGAAGAATATTCTGATAGAAAACTACACTTTTATTGCAAACAAGCAGTGAATGTATAAAACATTTTTTCCTTTGCATACGATTTATGAGAATTTAAATGTTTATTCAGATATTCCGTCAGATATTTGTAGCGAAAAAAAAGGTATATATTTTTTCAGTGATATTACATGAAAAAAGTTGTTTGTATTTTATGTACTAATCATTTAAATCAAAGGAATGAAAACTTTCCTTATTTTTCATATATTTTAATAAATACTATTCAGTGACCTATTCTGACGAAACAAATTTTAAAATCGTTTTTATATTTATTTTATAAATGAATAAAATTGAAAAATATTCCATAAAAATACGAAATTGAGAGCAAATATGAAAAACAAAATTTAATTGAAATAAAAGTTTTTTTTCTCTGTTATCAATAAAATATTTTTCATTTCTACCCAATTAGCAGAAAATTAATGAATACTTTAAAATTATTATTCATTATTAATCTTAATTTATTGCTATTTTTATCAATAAATAATATTTTTATTGAGAAACTAGCCAGGATAACATTAATTTTCTCAATATTTTTTTGTTGAATATAATCAATAAAATATTATATTAAACGAGAAGTCATTTTCAAAGCCATTAAAAAGATATTTTTGAAATTAATTTTCAATTTTATACGAAATATAAGTATTAAAATTGAAATAAAACTAAACAGGTATAAATATAGCCATTGATAAAAGAAATTTAGCGAGATAACAACTAAATGATCGAAATAAGAATTAAATGGCTGAAAGTTGACTGATAAAATTGACTATGTGCAATTCACGACATTATACAAGCTAATACATCTAATCAATCAATATTATAAGCATGATAATTTATGAAACAATTATTTGTACATGAATAAATTCATAAAGGAGCAAGATTAAAGTTCAAAGAGAAAGTGGCAAGGCAAAAATAAGCGATAAATATAGATTTTTGCTTAACTTATGTGAAAAATCATTAAGAAATTCATATAAAATACGTTTATACTGAAAAATATTAACCCTGTTTATAATAACCAAGCAACAATTATCTCAATTATCTTTTCCCACTTTGCTATAGATTTTTATAGAATATGTCATTTAATAAATTGTTTGTAAATAATAAATATATTTTTACTTATGATTAATATCCGGAAAAGTGGTATAAAAATGATGTTTCAATTTGCAAGCACTCAGTCCTCAGTCATAGCGTATATAACGACAAGAGTGAGAGACAGAGTATATGTTGTGTTGTAATAGAAAAGGGTTATCGACACCAAAAGGAGGAAAACTAATTTTTTTTATCCATATCGACATAAAAAAATATACACTGATAACAAAAATAGTATATATTTGACTCAGAGATGAGAGAGAAGAAGAAATATGTTATACAAAAAAAAATAGTTATATTGAGTTATGTAAACAAAATACAGTATAAAATAAAGAGATAGCGAAAGAAAAATTGAGCAAAAAATATGAGCAAAAAAAAGTAGTGATAAATAAAATGGGAGAGAAAAGGGCGACAAATAATTAGTAGTCATGTTCTGTAAGTGAGATTAGAGCCAGAAATAACCGGATTTTTATTTTATTTTTTTGTTTACTTGTACTGACAATAATGTAAATAAAATACAAAAAAAATTTTTTGATTAAATATATTCGCATTACTAGTAAAGAACAGTTTAATTAATTTTACAATTATTTAATTGTATGCATAGTTTTATTTTGGATATACTGTACATTTAATTATATTAAATGGCCATGCTCAATGTATGCTAGGCTGTTTTTTTTATCGTAAAACCATTTGTGATATTATGAGCTTGCTTATTATGAGATTCGACTGTATAATGTTTAACAATGTTTGTCTGGACTCAATTTTTTTATGATAACAAAACACTTTTTCTATTTATAAATTGAGTTTCGCTTTCGATATCGGAATATATGATCAGAAAAAATATTGAAATATTTTAATACTATTTTTCTGTTCGCTATCTGTATATGAAAAATGAGATCTGAGCTAAAAATGAGCTCAAAATATAATTACAAACACTTTTTATGCATAAAAAAAGATGTTTATATTAATGATTAACTTCTGTATCAAAGCGTTATATAATTTATTGCTTATAAACATATTTTTGTTTATTTATTCGATTTTTTATTTTTCATTTTCTTCATTCAAATATCATATTTCTTGTTATTTTAAAAATATGGAAAAAGTATCCTGATTAATGTGATCATCATATGGGAGTAGGGGGGGGGGACTGCACTGACTAACTAGTAAGAATAAGCATGTGCAGTTTTTTAAGTTAAGCTCAATCTTGTTTATGCAAAGAGCAGACAGATATGTATCTGAACACCATTTAAGGGTATGAGGAAAATATCCGAACAGATAAGTGCCGGTCATATCCACTGCATATTAGCAGTGAATTTAGTTCACATAAAAAATTTTTTTATCATTTAATTAAAAACCATATTTTAATTCAAAGATGCGATAAAAGTGTAGAAAACATATCGAATTGAAGCGAAAAAAAATATTGTAATTCAATAATCAAATCGAAGGACACTTTTTTCCGGCACTTTATTTATATACTGTATATACTGTTGTATCAGATTTGCGCAAAACAAATAAATAACGTTTTATAGATGTTTTCGGTCAACAACGGTATGGGAAATACTATCCCAGCTATATATGAAGGCACAGTTCAGGGCTAATCAGATACAATATTTAAAATAAGAACCAAATTATTTCCCATATATTGTATAAAGATTTTTCACAATAAACAAGATTAGAAAGAATTTAGCCTTAAGCCTGGGTAAAGTTCCATTAAGGCAACATTCTTATCATGCTAATATGATTGCGAAATAATAGAACCAAAAACCTGTTTACAACACATACGCAACGCGTGCTGTATCAAAGAATGAAGCATGTTCATATTGTGATAGATAAAATTAGTACAGTATGTAAATAAATATCAGCAGTTCAGTGCATGGATGGACTTATAAACTGTGTTTACTATAGTTCGAGATTTAGGTCATTCGATATAATTATTATATGTGGCGTAAATCAAATGACTTGTCACATCTATTGTTTATCCTAGATCCTATAATACTTAAGGGTTCCAAATATCCAACAAATTGTAACGCTATTTTTGAACTGACCATAAGTAACGTTTGGTTTGAACTGGCCATAAATGGACATGACTGGTCAGATATTATATGATCTTGGTAGGAAGACGGTTCGATTATGAATTGATATTTTATTTTTCAATTTGAAACTACGATAATTGAAGCTATTATTGAAAAATATCGGTTCGATTAAAAATGTTTAGTCAGTTGTATAGTCTGTTTGACTCTATTTTCTATTATATTTTCGCTTTCAGTCCTTAGACTGAATTTATTTTTAGAAATTGAATACATTTGTAGTAGAGATAGATTTTTATTGATTTTCTTCCTTTAAATTCTTATTTTTTTCGCAACGAATCGAAAGTTAGACCGAATTGAATAGAAATTGAGTAAAAAAGTTATTTTCCAACAAAAAAAAATATATCTAAATATCATTTCGATTCTGTTATTGAAAATCTGATCGAAAGGGAAATATTGCTTAAGAGTAGGGAATCTCAACAAAAAAGTATAGAAAAAAAATTTCTAACTTTAAACACAATTCAATTCAATTGTCGTGTTTTCGGAATCCAAGTAAAGAATAAAAAATAAGAATTAAATATCAAAAGAATTTTTATGAATAATATATAAAATAGAAAACGCCTTACAATGAAGTGCACGAAAAATTTGTAAAAAATAATAAATAAAACAATTTTTTAGATAAAAAGATAAAATTTTAATAAAGAAATACATGGTATGTATCTAGGCTATAATAAAGAGCAAGTTCAAGTGGAAATAGCCAGGCTATTATTTGTGCTTTAGCTTGATAATTCAGTCAAATAAACTTAACTAATATTTATTTTTCTCAAAACTTTTGCCATAAAATCAAATATAAAAATAAATATTTGAATAGAATTTTGTGCTTAAGGTCTGAAATAATCTTTTTGTTGGAATTTTCTTCGCTGTTCGGAAACAGGAAGGGATAGGTTCTGAGACAGTTTGCCAACAACTCGTTGAAGTGTATAACAAGAAAAAAAAGGAAAAAAATCAAATCAAACACTGAATTGAATAGATTTGTATTTTTTTCTCTTTATTTTTTGAATTAGTCTTATATGTGTAAAGAATAGGAAAAAAAATAAATACAAAACCAGTGGTCTATCGATAAGATTACAACAGAAGAGCAAAGAAGTGTAAAAATAAAATAAATAAATAAATTCTTTAAAAACTATTTTTTGCGAATAATTTGCTGAATATTTCGAGTGTAAAGAAAAAAAATAGAGAGAAAAGTAATGTTTTATTTTAAAATTCAAGTGCAATGAATAGAGAGAGTGCCGGAAAAAAAAATGATTCTTCAAGTGTTGAACTTGAAGTTTAAGAGAGCAAGAAATAGGAGAGAGCAGAATAAAAAAGAAAAATTATTCTTTCTCTTATATACTCTATTAATATACTGTATATAACGTATAGAAAAAAATATGTGTCACTCGACTGACAAAATAGTGGATTTGTATTCGCAGTTTAAATAAGAGAAAGCAGAAAATTAAATATAAATTTTTCGTTAGTCAGCAGTAGAGGGGATAGGGATGTCGACAATTGCCAGAGATGTCCATTAAGGGTAATTGAGCTTAAAGTACCCTTGGAATGATAATCATCTTTAAAAGTCACCTTTACTATCAATCAGAGCCAATTGAGGTGAACCCCATTAAGTACTCATAAATTTCTGATAAGAAATCTTTGGTTTTTGATTAAAATATTGTAAAATTTCTGTTAATTTTTAGGAATATTTTCACTGCTTTTCATCGATTTAATGGAAACTTATGGCGAAAATTGTGTTAAAATTGCTTTTTATCGCATTTTGTTTTTTTTAAAAGCCCTTATATTTTGCTCAGCGTTTATAATACCTGTCATAATAATGCTTAGCACCCGAGGGAGAATGTTCAGTGCACATTGCACATGGCTGCTTTTTTGTTGAGCTGTACGGCGAGAATTCTCAGCTGAGATCTCGCTCTGAAGCTCTCAAAACATATAAATACTATAATATTCTGTACGAAAAACGAAGAGAAGATTTATATTATTTTTTATTCTCTCTCTCTTTTGGGTTAGAGTTGTATTTCATTCAACTTCTGGAGAACTGCCAAAAGTAGATGAGAGCAGAAATAAATTTATAAATTGTTTAAAATTGTTTTTGAAGGCCAGTCAGTATATATTCTGTGCCCCGCAATGTATGCATTGATCGAAATAGTATTGGAATGTATTGTAAGAAAAAGTGGAGAAAAGTTATGTATTTTTTTTATTTTATATTAAATATGAAATACTCAGTGAAGACATACTTTTTTTATATATAATATAAATCCACTCTATCTTTGTCTCAATCCATAAGTGCGTTGAAAAAGTAAATTAATTTTATTTTTTGCTTTTATCGCAATTTTCTTTATAATAATCAGATTTTTTTTGCCTTTAAAATGATTTTCATTGAATGCTAAAAACGTTATGTAATTATGAAATATCTTAAGTAAAGAGAGAGAGAGAAAAAAAATTAACTTTATTTTTAATGCCTTTCCCTTATCTTTAGGAACAAAATATTCTCTTGTCGTTTGTCTTAACTGAATGAATAGAGAATTTTCATATTTAAAGCACAAAAATATAAAGAAATATAATGTATAGTAAAATGAGCTAAAAATATGATTACAGATAGCGTTAGAGAAATGTCTACAAAAAAATTGTCATTAATTTTGAAAAAAAATCTTTTATCAAAAATAGAGTGAAAAGTGAGACAAAAATTAAAGACAAAGAGATATGAAATAAGAAAAAGAAAAAAACAGTAATTAAAATAATGAAAAAAAAACAGAAAATTATATTTAAACTTCAAAAGGCATTACAAGTCTTATAATAACAGCGAAAAAAACTAATATTCAAAACGCATACAAAAAAAAGTAGAGAAAATAAAATACAGAAAAAAATAATGTTTTATTCAAATCATATATCATTAGAAAAAAGTTTATTTCAGATAACATAATGAGATATAGAGGGGAAAGGGAGCTCATTGAGCGTAGGAATGAGAATAAGTACTGGAGGTGCTCATGGTGCTTTAGCATATACACACACACAAGATATGTTATTATAGCTTATTTGTCAATTTTGAAGTCTTTTTTCATTCTTTTCCTTTTTCTTTCTCTTTCTTTAAATACCAGGGGTGGCCAGACTTGTTCGGGCCAGGGGGGTAGGCCTAAATTTTGGTCAAAAGGGGTATACAATGAATCAAATTTTTTCGGCCAAAAGTGCCCCCTTTTCGAGTTTTTCGCACAATTTTCGCTCAGACATAGGGGAGGGCGGGTACCCTAAAAAAATTCCAGGGGGTCGACCTCCTCCTGGACCCCCCCTCTGGCCAGGCCTGTTTAAATACTGTATTTTTTCAATATATAATTAGATGTATTAGGAGTTTGAGAAACCCAACAGAATATAGTGATTGAGTAGAAGGAAAGGAATCATTTTTTTTTCTCTGTCTCTCTCTTTATAAACATATTTTGATTTTTAACTTTATTCTTGATTTTCGTTTTTGCAAAACAAGTTTTGCTATATATTTGCTGAAAACACGTTAACTGAATATACTATAGAAAGAGATAAACACAAGAAATATATATATCTTTTTCAATCGTTTTTTTTCTTTAATTATTGATTTTAATCACGTATTCTATAATTATATATATAATCTGTAATATTCTTTGTTTGACGGGGAGGGGTAGCTATAAAAATAAAGTGTACCAGATCTAAATTACATTAACATTGAGTTAAAACTATTTAAAAAAATACTTAAAATACAATTATTTCCAAAATAAATAATTAATAAGATGGCTATACAAGTGCACCTAGCACAATTGCCGTACAAGCTGGATAATACTAGGTGCTATTGATCGATGCGACCGGGTTTTGTCCTAGTATAATATTAGTATACTATGTTATATAAAGTTATTGCGTAAACAATTGAAGTCGGAACATTTTCAAAGGGAGCTAGAATATTTTGGCTGGCACTGGTATCTTTTTATTTGGTAAAGGAAATTGACATCAATAGATAAAAATTGATATTTAAATTAAATTTCTGTTCCGTTCAATACATTCGACAGTAAGTGCATAATCAAAGAGAGAGATCAGAAATACATTAACAATAATAATGTTATCTTTAGTTTGAATTTAGTCTTTAGTTTACACATCGATTCGAGTCTAAACTCGAAAAATCACTGTTTCTATGGACTAGTCGTGTCTTGTGTTTAGTGGCAAAAGTGAAAAATGTTATTATCATAAGAGAGAGCAAAGAAAAATCAATTAAGAACTTAAACACAACGTTAGAAACCGACTATTTTTAGACCCAATTCAATGTCTAATACAATTTTCATTGGTTTTTACGATTAATCAGTTTTAATGAAAGTCAAACATTAGAGACAAAGAATTATTATTATTTTTTCGCACACAAACTGTTTGTTCAAAAATGATTTTTTTTCCTCTTTTGCTTCGCATTGAATATGATTCATAAGAATTGTGCTTAAAGTGACTTTTGTTTTGTGTCATTACATACCATAATAGCGATATACTGGCGCGTCGGGTAGGAGAGGGGTCCATCTCCTCTCAGTATGAAATTATGTGCTCGCACAAACGGGTCCTTATAGTTGGGATGACAGGAGATAATCTGGGTCACGCCATCATCAACGAACTCTCGATTGTGATTCTATACAGAATAGAAAATTGAAAAAAATATATTAATATTCAGTTATTTTTTTGTTTGTTTCCATACTATGTATGCATTCATTAAATGTATTTATTTTTAATCGCTTTTAAAATATTTTTTTTCTGCCATTAAATCGTATATTAATATAAAATAAGTTTTTATGCATTAAATTGATTAAAAATTAATATAATTTTGTGGAGAAAAAAGTTTTCTTAAGCGAAAAGTTATTTTATTTTTGTATTTTGTTATTAGTTTTTAAGTATTTTTTTTTCATTTGCGATAAGAATTAAATTTAAAAATACGTATAATTAGTATTTAAAAACGTTTTTAAGGAATAGTTTTAATATATTGTTTTTTTTCACTTAAATTCTTACGTATTTAATGATTGAAAAGATAAGTGAAATTAAAATGAAAAAAATAAAATATTTAATTAGAAATATATTTTGAAAAATATATATTAAAAAATACAAACTTCTAATGAACTTTTATCCTCGGATCGAATGAATAGATAGGTTAGAATTTGATTTTTACGGAATATATTCATTGCAACAGATTTTTGAAAAAATTCTTAATTAAAATAAAATATTATTTTTCAACAAAAAATAATAAAAACTTCTTTATTTAGAAATACTTTTATTTCACTTGTATTGCATGAATTTGAATACACTTTTTAAAGGTATATAACAATTGCAATGTTTTAAGTGTCAAAACACAATAACTATTTTATTTTCCGTACCGCTGGTGTTGAACACAAAGCGCAGAATAAGAGTCAAAAACTTTCTGCAGAATTATCACAGAATATAATAAAACAAATGGTTTTTCGATTTTTGTTATCTTTTATTTTCACTGTATGTGTAGTAAATTTTTTTTTTTCTGAAATAAAAGTTTACTAAACTTCGAGTGGATTATTGAGTACAGTATTGGAAGTCAAATAACAGATTGTTTTTGTGATGAGACGAATATAAAACTATTTTTCATATACAGTATATTCAATATATTATATACGATATATACGTATATAATATAGAGGGTATAGATATGGAAGTGTATATTAGTTACCCTAATCTATACTGAAATATATATATATTTATATATATTCTGGTTATCGCTAGTCATATAAAAAAGAGATTGTTTTTTGCAGCAAAACTGAATGAAATAATAACTATATTATATATAATATACTGTATATTCATATAAACTGTATATAAAAGTGTAATGACTTGAAAAACCAGAATTCAGTTCAGTTCACAGTTTTTTTTTCTCTCTCTAATTATCTATCCGTCAGATTCTGGTAATCAGTTCAGTGCAGAGTTTAATAGTAGATATGCAGTGAAAAAAATGGTCAACCGTTTAATGACAGGTCAAATACTGTATAGAAATTATATATAAATTGTATGCAAATTAAGCGATGAATAGAAATAGAATAAATGACAGAATTTTTATTTCTCCTATTTTTTACAAATGTTTATAAATAGATATAATGTTCAGAAAAATGTGTCTGAAATTCCCCCACGAATTGGTGCAAATAGTTTAACAATGACTACAGTTTGCGATCATTTTTTTCGATATGACTTAATCGAGTATTAAAATAAAATGCTATCAAATCAAAGAGTTTATAAAACCTTATTATTATTATTATTATCTGAAAATTGTTTATTCATTAGAATTGAAAAATTATTATTATTAGTCATAAAAAAATTTAGTTCTGATAAATATGTTGACACAATTTCGCAATCATTTGCTGGGGGGGTAAAAAATGCACAGGAACATTGTTTATTCCACATTTAATCCATGTTAAGTTGGAAAATATTCTTTACTCAGATGTTTGAAAAATATTATTTACAGTATTTTTCGGCGAAATTTTTTATGTGTTTATCACATATTGCGAGCGAAAACTGTGAAAAAAAATCTATTTTTCATTTCAAATAAACAAGTTATTAATGAAAAAGCTATCAACTCTTCAGATACACTGCATATGTTGTCTGAATGTCACAGACTTTTCTGTTATTTCAATTCATTATCTGAATTGAATATATTTCCATAAAAAGTGTAACAAATTATATCCAGAACCTGACAGTGTGTATACGTTATATCAAACTTAATGCCTGTGTCTGTGTCTGTACCAAAGGAACACTGTTTTGCAGAGACGACTATATCAGACAAAATGTTACTGAAATATGACTAAAATAGTCGTCTCTGCAAAACAAGTGTTCCTATTGTACAGTCACAGACACAGACATGAAGATTGATATAATGTATACACCCTTTCAGGTCTGGTCTTATCTGAACCGAATACGACTGCACTTTGTTTTCTGTTATTATCGGAAAAGTTTTTTTATTCGCAAAGAAAATAAGTGAAAAATACATTAATTATTTGATTAGAATGTATTAATTATTATCTTGATCATTGATTAATTAGACATGTGCAAGGTTGGTGAACCAAACGTGTGCCGGGTCTATTGATTCTGTTCAAGGTGAAATCTTATTAGGCTAATAAACCCGTGATTAAACATACTGTAGATAATAAATGGCTGTGAAAATGGAATTTTTAAAAATGATACAGGGTATTTTTAGCCAATGATAAATAAAATCGAATTAAGTCGAATTTCGATTTAGTTTCACCGAAAATGGCGTCAATTATGAGCTACATCTCAACAGGCTGAACCTACTAGTGATCATAGCTTGGCCAATGGCTTGGTCAATGATCATATAGCCTGGCCATCCCTGTGAATAGTTATATACATTTTTGTTATCAAATAATTATTTCATACGAATTAGAAATCGATATAAATTTGAAATATTTTTTTTAAAGTAAACTTTTGGACAAATGATATGAATAGAAAAAAATTAGAGCAAAAAAACTTATCCCTAATAAGCAAAAAAAAAAAAAGAAATTGAAAAATAAAAACAAATCGCAAAACAAGAAAAAGAGATAAAATTTTTAAACAAATATTTTTATATAAGATTTTTGATGTCTTATTGACGTCGAATAAAATTTGATGACTTATAACAAAAATTTTTATTTATTCAGTCAAATAGTTTTTTAAATTATTTTTCAGTGACTGAAGTGCACTGAACTAAATATTTTTAAAACCAGAATAAAAAACAAAAAGCAATGAAAATAGTATTAAATTCGAAATATATCTGAAATTATATATATTTGAAAAATATTTATATTAAAAATAGCATGGTCAAAATAAAGTATAGCCTTGGGTGCATTCAAACAAAATCTAAATCAGCATATATTCTGCATAAATGTACCCTCACTACTAAAGTAAGCATGTTCAATTCAAACTGGCAGTCTTTAGCAAGTTAATTTCTATTTGAATTAGGTAATTCAATCTTCAACCCAGCCCTAACATCTTGGGCACATTGCCACCTTGGTCACACCTAATGAAACAAGTTTATGAACTAAAACAAAACCAATAATTCAAAGAAGAAATTCAGTACAGAATCTGTTATAGCATTGGCTGTAAAAGTAAAGAAAAATCTAATACAGAAAGTGACAGAACATGTAATAAAACCCTTTTTTTCTTATTAAGATTTACTGACAATTGTCAGGAATTATATATATTTCACTGTTTTATCAATAAAAATAAATATTTACTAAATAGGAAATAATTAATTAAATGCAGACATATATACCATAGATATATATATAATGGTATATATAGTTGGGTTCAAGTGAGTAGGGAACGATTTATTGGATTGGAATCAAAAAAAAAACTTTTATATTTATATACAGTTTTTCTTCACAACGAGAACACTAATCGATAAGTTGTATCAATGATAACACTTTTTTTTGTGTGTTCACTGTTTTTCACTCCTTCTCATTCTTTACCAGCACAGGGAGGAAAGGAAAAGTAGAGTTCTCTGACACTTAAATTCCTATAGGAGTTGATTCAACCGAATAAATATTTCGAAGCATTTTTATATTTAGTTTTTAAAGACTCTTTCAAAAGGATATATAGGAATAAAAAAGAGTATATTTTTTTGTTGCTTATTCTCTACTCTTTTTTTTCTGACACTTATATAAAAATTAATTGAAAAAAATGTTTTACATTGCTATCAGAGTCGACGAAATATATTGAATTTTATTTTTAGTTTTTATTCTACTTTTTATTCTTTATGAAAATGTATAGAGAATTAGATATTTCTTCACTTGAGTTCATCATTCTATTGGGTTGGGATGTGCAAGGGGTTAGTCGAATGTATCGATTCAGCCAGCTTTCATATAAATTATCATGTTTAATATATCTGATCTAGGTATTTTTGTATTTAATTTTATACTTTATACACCATTTTGGCGGCCATTTTAGCCGCCATCTTGATTGCACTTTGATTGCACACCCCTGGGCAGCCTTGGACTGCTCATCCCTCCAATTTGGCATAAAATCAATTGCAATATAATTGTGTAAATATTGAAAAAATGTAATTATTTTTTTGTCCAAAGAAATAACGAGAAAAAAAGTATATAATTATAATTTGCAAACTTTTTATGTGTTTTTATTATAGCTTTTCTATTAAATAACGTTTTTCTCTATTCCTTATAATAAACTAATTCTAAGAAAATTATTACTTTTTTTTATCGACTTTTGTATTAAAAAGAAATAATTTCAATAATAATATCATTTAGTTTATCGACTCTTCCTTTAGACTGAATAGTAAATGAAATTATTATATAATTCAATACATAATTATTTAAATATAAGAATAAATATAATCAGAAAAAAACAAATAAAATCTAAATATAAAATGAAATAAAAATATATTTCTCTTTAGTTTAGAAAAAAAAACTTAATGCACGACAAGATTAGGGGTAAAGGCAGACAAAGACTCAGCACTAGTAGCAGCAAAAAAAATAAGAAAAATCACCTGAAAAAAAACTGACTGTGCATTTGTATCGGGGAATTGGATGCGAAATGATGGGCAACAAAGAGCGAGTGAGACAGATAGTGATAATCTGTTACAACATAGCACCAGAGGTACAGTAGGGGGGAAAGGGAGAGAGAGGGTGAGAGTGAGAGACAGACCAGAAGAAGAAGAAGTGATAGAAAGGAAAATAAGTTTTTGAAGATAACGAATAGTAAAGCTATAAATCATTTTGTTGTCTCATTTTTTTAACCCATAATAGATATGTGAGAATTGCGACTAAAAGTACCCAAAAAGTACTTCAAGAAAAAAGTACATATACTCTGATAATACTGTTGGGGGGTTCGACTGCACTGTTGTGTTTAGGGTTAGAACTATAAGAATAGCTCTATTCCTATATGTAATCATTCATAAGACATATCAATCACTAAAATATTGGTATTAGTCCTGAATTTATAACATATAAATCAGTTTATGTTATTATTATTGAATTTCTTCATTGCTTTTTTTCAATATGATGTCAGGCCCTACTGTGCTCTTAGCTCCTAGTGCTCAGTCACTAGTCATCAGTGGGAAAAAATTGGTAAAATTCGTGCTTAAAATACATATCGAAATACGGTATAAAGCGATCCATCTTTTGGTACAAACTATTGAATAGAAATATATTATATTTTTTTCACTTCTCTTACGAATAAAAAAAATAATACTTTTTCTCTCTTTTTCTGTTCTGTCCTGAAAAGTAAACCTGAATTTTCAGCTCTCCCTCTCCTTCCTATCTCTTTTCCCCCTCCCTGTGCTCTAACATCTAGACTACTAGACTGAGGAAAATCTAAGCTGTGATCAGATTTTTATATATAAGTTATATATATTTCGGTCAATTCAGTTGACAAATGGCTTCAATAAATTATATGTAGTTTTTTCTCTGCCATTCCTTTCTCTAAAATACGGTATTAAATATTGGTTACAATTTATATATATATTCTTTGCCTTTACTTTTACTTTTTTAAAAGCAGGAAAACAACATTTGAACTCAGCTTTTGATTTAAAATAATAATAAATAAAATAATAAAAAAAACAGAAAAAATATAGAAAAATCGATTATAAGTGCAGAGTATATGAAAAAAAATAAAAATGTATTTCAGGTCAAATATATTGAGAATTTATTTTTTCTTTCAATATTTTCTATATTTCCGGTGAAAATGTCACCAAAATGTGAGTACACTATAAATCTGATGAATCGATTGTAAATGTATTATAAAAATAAAATAATAATTAACTTAAAAGTGGTTTTAAATATCAATTTTATATTCAGCGCAAGAGTTAGTTAGAGATTGAGATTCTGGTGAACAGAATAGCGAATTAGTATTCAATTATAGCATTCATTAATCAAATCCATATATAATAAGAGTAAAGATTTTTTTTTAATTTTTTTATCTTAACTGAACTGAACTGAAAAACACTAAATAAATGAGAAATACATTTCAAGCCTCAACTCCACCTCCGCTTCCAGAATAAAAAAGTTGGAACCGATTCCATACACGTGTCTAAACTTTGGGCTCATGTTTGGGGTTTATAACCAGAATATAATTAATTCATATTTTTCTTACATATCTTTTAGCCGCAAATGTATAACAAAAATAATCATTAAATAAGACTCAGAATAATAATAAAGCATTTAATTAATAATAATAATAAAAATTGTATTTTATATAAGTTTTTGAATAAAATATTTTATTTTTCAATGCAATGCAACAGAAATTGTGCTGAAATTAATTTTAAATTTAATCTTGATTTATATATTATTATTATTTTTCATTACTATAGTGAATGATCTAATTTTAATTAACTTTTTTTTCTGCTAATCTGTTAACCAGAATTAGAGGTCATATTTCGATATATATTTCATATATTTTTTTCCTATTTTTTCTCTACATATGTTCTAAATTACTCTATAATTACAATAATTAAATGTCTATTAAATAGGCTATTTTTAAGCATGCTAAAAATACATATTTGTGACGGGGGTGGGCTGTACTAGTTTCTATTTTTTACCTATTTAGGCTTTAAATTGTATCTATGAACAAATTAGGCAAATATTATGTACTATTCTTGTTATGCCTTCATCTGATCAAGGTAAAATTTTATATAATCCACACAAGGCTTCCTCCCCAAATGTACTACTTGTCAGAATCCTTGCACATCCTTAGCTTAAGACTATTTTTTTAAGGTATCAGTCGAGCAAATAATTCATTAATCTATTAGACTATCTCTTTGTTAATAACCTTTTCTTTTAATGATATGTTTATCTAATAATTATTGTTCGGCAAAAAAAATGGGAAAAAATTATTTTGTAGTTTAATATATACTTAATATCAAATTAAGAGTACTTTTCTGTGTGTATGTGTGTGTGTCTCGACATAACTGGCTCTCAAACGCTTACATTGTTATCTCAAGGATGACATGTATTTCAGCATTTGTTCGGTGAGAATAAAAAGTCGGAATAATTATCGAAAGAATATATTATTATTTTTTTTATTATTGTATATAATTTAGTCGATAAAGAAGTCGTTGAAATCTTTACCCAATTATATATAGAAAAAAAAGAGATTGAAATAAATTATTCATTCATTGTTTTCAATACCTAATTATAAAATCACCATGTTCACTGATGCAAAATCAGAATCACCCTGCTTGTTGTCATTCCATTACATTCCCATTGGAAACAATACAAATAATTTTACGTACTTTTCCATAAATTATGTATTGATTGGAAATAACATTTCGTATAACATCCTAATTGTAATTATGTTCCGACACATTCTTTGGGCCCAATAGGTTCGGCGCTATTTTCAAAGTAATATTTTTTTTGTGTAAAAGCGTTGCCAATGGCCGGGCGCTGACAGTCTGTCACTCAATTAGGTTAAATCTAAATTCAAATCACCTTTGAACAATTGCCAGCCAATTGAGTGACAGCTAAAGAAAAAGTGATCCCAAGCCAACCGTATGATCATTGGATCAAATTATTCTTTGGCAACAATTAATATAATAATAATAATAACAAAAAACAAAAACACTATTTGTGTCCATACAAGTGATACATAAAAAAGCTATGCAATGATTGATAACATATTGTCAATACCTCTGAATCGCTGCTATCCATCGCTCAGCCAATTGCGGACCAAATGTTTGCACAGAATTAACACCAATATTACAGTCATTAAGATTGCAATCAATTGAATAAAAAAACAATTAATGCGAACGTAATGAACATAAACACATCGATAGTATTGAGAGAAAAAAATTTCCGCTGACTTAAAAAAAATAGGAAGTGTGACACTGAAAAAACTGTGCCTGTACAGTGCCTGTGCTCTTTACTGGACGTGTTTCAGCATTTAATCATTTAATCCAATGTATAAATCGTATGAAAAACAGTGATTCAATTCACTGCTGTATAAGTTCGAGCACATGTATGAACTTTATGCACACTGTGCTCAACATAATCATAGACTGGAATATTTTTTTTCTGACTAATTCGAGAAGAGCACGATTTTCTATATTTTTCATTTTTTTTTATTTTCTCTACACTCCTTATGGCTCACAAACTGACAGTTTATTTCACATTAAATACTATTTTCTGCATAACATATGAAACATATGATTAAGAAATATATATTATTTTTTTTTGCGTTTTTTTTCCAAACCATTAATGAATAATCAAATAAATTGCTGTGAAATATAAGCAGAGATTTTCGCACAATTATTATTTAGGGTTCATGTTAATGAGCTTGCTTCCTTTTATAAGCCTGGTACGTTTTGAACTTTAGCTGCAAATCAGTTTTTACTCCATTAGAAATAATTTTTATTTGTGGTAAACCCATATCAGCACTAACTAGGTCAAGCCCGCATATTGTAGCAGGTAGCTTGGAAATAGCTAGGATATTTGTGCTTGCATAATTTTTATAACAATGACATTTTCTGAATGTTTTTAAACATACTGTAAATTATTTTTTTATTCACATTTTCATTGTTACTGTAATTAGATTTTAAACTATTTTTTTAAACAAAAAATATGTTATTTTTCAGTTGAAAACCCTTTCGAGTCTCTAATGCGACAGAAATTTAGGTTAATTTTGCATAAAAAACCTCAAACACTAACACTTCTACTAATCATTAGCTAATGATTAGCGCAAAGAAAATCATTCAATCAGTTATTGCAATGAACTGTAGATTACAATGAATTCATGTTTTTTTTTATTACAAATAAATAGTTTATTGTTTTAGACATTAAATGTGAGAAAAAAATACAATATTTTTTTATTATATATTTCTTATGAGAATTATTGGCTGTTTAGCGAAAAAATCAGTCAAACAGTCAGTTCGTGAAAAGATATTCTGATTATAAATAAAAACAATTATTTTTTTGTAATGACATCGAAAACCATTTAATAGTAACGAAAATCTTGAATCAAAATACTTGAGTAATAAAAATCCGCATAATTTATAAAGAATTAAATCTGAAAAAAATCAATTGAACTGTGTATTTGATTACCTTGTGCAAGTTTATTAACATTGATAATATAGTAAGAATATAGTTTCGAAAAAACAATCAAATGAGCAAGCTATGTTATAAAGGGTGCATTTTTGCAATAACGTAATTTATGCTCAATTAGGAAAAGACACCAGATGCTGTTTTCAAGTTAATCTGGATAATTAATGATTTATTTTTAATAGTACAAAAGTCTGGAATCTTTTTCCATCTGGGTCACTCTCACAGTATAAAATTCTTCGAATTATCTTAAATGCTATCAAGTCAAAAGAGTGTGGACAACAGGAACAGACATACCCGGACTACTTTTAATTTACCGCAGCTGTACATCACATAAAACAATGCAAATTCTGATTGAAATAATGATAGCTTTTTTGTGAACTTATTTTTTTCATCAATTATTCACTGAAAAGATTACATTAAAAATATATATATAAGTGAATACAACGTGGATAACATCGGATGAACTAATTTATAAAACTATTAGAGAAGAAATAAAATCAATAAAAGTTTCGTGAATTCAGCCGTCAATCGCATAGAATAGCAATTAATCGGCAAAACATTACATTGGAGTTCAATCACACAGACAGACAATAAAAGCCTTTTTTATTTGAAAATAAAAAAAAATCTTAAAAACAACTGAAAATGCAATAAAACAATGAATAAAACTGCATAAACAGTACTGTATAAATATAAATGATAAGCAAGGTGGTAGAGGCAGAATAGCCTCAAGTTTACACCAAAACAAGGTTTAAAACAGAAAATAAGTTCCAATTATTCTCTAATTTTTGCAGTGAATATCAGAATAACATTGAATTTAGCCTTGACACTAGTCATGTCAACATATACCTGAGTCTAGTAAGCTTGGTATATCCATTGTGAAGAAATAATGTCTTTTCAAATAAAAAAAATACAAATGTATTCAATGAGAAATATAAATAATTTATTAATTCATAGAAAAGTTTAAAATTCAAAAAAAAATGTGTTTATAGACACAGACAGACACTGATAATAAAAGGAATACCTGTGCCGTCTATTAAGCTATAAAAGTAATGTCTCTCTACTATTATTTATTCGGTTGCTTCCCATTTGGCCCAATTTCTAATTTGCATAAAAATATTACATATTTCACCTGAACATAAATAATTTACCCGATCTTTATTTTAACCTTGGTCTACACTTTTTGATCGATAAATTAAGATTTAATTATGTTGTGCTAGGTCAGATCAGATACTGCTGGGGCTAATAACCTATGCTTAATTAAAATAAGCTTGCTCAAATATTATTGCAAAATATTAAACAGTACATAATTAAGCCATGAATAATCGAAACCATTCCACATCATTTGTGCACAAAAAGTGCACAGTAGCTAATTGTACACAGGCTTATGACAAAATGGCCACCTAGCACACTTTTAGGGCAAACCGGGTAAAAACCACTATTTATTTAGCGATAATAATAATAATTTCACAAAAAAAAAAACACATAAATAAGCGATAGATTTCTATTGGCAAAGCCAACAAAGAAAAAAAAGACCTGCACACAAATAGGGGGGAGAAAAATCAGATACAATAAAATAAAAAGAGAGGCCAACAGAACACACATAACACTGATTAGTGGTTCGCGTGATATTCGGCTTTATTTATAATAAATACAGAGAAAGAAAACGTCAGAAAAAATATATATATATAAAAGTTGAACATCAATTGTGCTCGGGATCATCACAGCTCCGGGTTCAACACACACATAGTGTGCACAAACACCAGCCAAGTGTTAGATAAAAGTAAATTCTCTCCTCTTTTCATATTTGTGTCGCACATTTACCTCCTTTTCCTCTCTCCCACACCTTTAATGCACACTATTCTCACATTTAATTTCATTTCATAGCCTGTTATATGTGTTGACTAAATAGATAAAAGGCTATCCATTTTTTTGTGCCTTTCCTTCTCTACCCTTATATATGATATTTTTTTCTCTCTCTGTGCTCTTTGGCTATAAATATATTGTGTGTAATATTTTTTTGGATAAAAGTTTGCTTAAGACAAACAACTAATTTGTGTGTCGACTCTATTGATGGATCACTTCGTTTATTATGGATTTATCCCTTAAATACTCTGTTAGAGTAGTGGAGCTATAGATGGATAGCATAGAACAGAAATCACTTATTTTTTTTGTGTTTTTTTTCTGTACTTTTATTCTGTTATATGGGCTCTAATACTACTCAACACTAAAAGTCAAATATCTTCTGAAGAGAATAAGAGAGAAAATTAATGCATAGAAACAAAAATCCGATATTTTTTTGCCCTTTGATTGAAGACTTGGAGGAAATATATATTTAATCAGAAGAGAGAGAAAAAAGTCTTTTCTTTTTTTACTATCATTTTATTGATTAATACATTGATTGGAATATAAAACTGTATTTTAAATAAGTTATTATTATTTTAGTTTAGTTTTTATTATTTTTCTTACAATTTTTTTTTGTTTTTCAATTTTCTTATTCAGTCTTAAACTAATTCATCAAAACTTTTTTGAAAGGCTTTTAAAGTTTTCATTTTCTTCTTCTTTTTCGATCGATATATTAGATTAAAAATTTGAAAATATATTTGTTTTTTATGCAAATTCAATATCAAAATCGCAAACGAAATATAATGTAGTTTTTTCTTCATAATAAACGTATAAAATTCAGTTCATTATAAAGACATTTCTGACATTTTATGCTTGAATTATATTTTTCTTATATATATATATATATATTAATATATTTAGTTCATATTTATAAGATTTAAAGCAAATATTAATTTTATTCATGACTTAATTCGTGACTGAATACCATTTTTCTCGTTTAGAGTCCAACAAAAAAAATCTTATATAAGACAGAAAAGCAAACACTTCTTACTATACAACACATACTCGCATAGTATGGATAGGAATGGAGAGAAAAAGAGTTCACTTTCACTATAAGACCAAATATACTGTATATTTATAGCATAAGAAAAATAAAACTTAATTGAGTTCATCGTCAAAACAAGACAAGAAAGACTACAATGACTTCAACACATTTTTATTCTCAATCACTCTTTCGCTCTGTCTTTCCATTTGCACAACACATATAAAAAGGTTTGAATAATAGAGAAAAACAGGAATAATATGTATAAATAAAAGCTCTATCAGAATGTGTGACAAAGAGTTATATAATGTATACCAGACTATATACACAGGACAGGAGGGATGCGCAAGCTAGGAGAAGTAAAGGATAGGGTAATTTGGTTGAATGTACGCAATACTTAAATGAGCAAGAGTAAATTTATTTTAATTGATAAGGTTAACGTTAAAATTAACTGAAATAAAAAAATTGGTCAATTTCGGCCATTTTCGGTCAAACCTCACCGAAAAATTCGATATAAGCGCCATTTTCGATGTAAATAGTGCTAAATAGTAAGGCATTTCAGGAATGGCTTTAAAACAATAATGACGTAGAATAATTAACTAATTTGAGATATCAAAGTGCATTTTTGCCTGTATCTCCTCCTTGCACATCCCTGGGCTATTCACAGCGGATAAGTAATGAGTAGAGAAAAGAGTTTTAATTAATGTTATGAATAAATTATAAGCAGTTTTTGCCCACAAAATAGTTAACTCGACTATAGTTTGCATTGGAGAGTGAATGAGATATTGATTGCAAGAACAGACACAAAAATATCTCTTTTTTCCTTTTCAGCCCTTTTTTCCAAATCAGATATAATGCCCGCTCTTATGGAACCGAAACTCTTGTGAAGTGAACACACATTCTGTTCCCCTAATGTTCGAGACATACATCAGATTATATGTGTATATCATTTACATCCCAATCCCAATCATGTCTACGAATATAATTTGATGAATAATTGTTGTTCGCCTCAACTGTTAGGGGCGAACAGCACTTGGCTTTGGGGGGCCAATGGGTAGCCCTTCAGCCCCGTAAGCCATTCGTGTGCTCCGTATATAAAGTTATTTAATGTTTAAATCTTATGGAAAGGCAATACATAACAGGCTTTTGGCAGTCTATCAAACCATCAGATCATTTCCAGATACAAGTTCTTCAGATCTCCAGTTCCTTCGCTCCTATTCCTCACTCACTCACTATCTCTATGACTGACTGACTCTTCAGTTTTCACTCTTATTTTCTTCGCGTGAATACAAGTATTTCTTTTCACTCATATTTTTCCTACACTTTTAAAATCCATATAACACTGGATGTCAACCATTGAACAGATAGATAGAGCACATGTATGTATAGCACAGATACTGTAACACACCCTCTCAAGTGCATAACCCGGGGTAGCTTTTTTGTGTGTCTTGGATTGATTGAAGTACAAAAATAATTTGATTTACTTATGAAAACATTTACTAAATTTTGTTTTACTTTTGATTTTTTTTCTTCTCTTTTCTCTTAATTTTTTTGTCTTATTTTTCGTTATCTTTTGTGTAAAAGTATTTGATTTTGAAGTCAAACGAAAGCCAAAAAATGCTTTTTTTGTGTTTCATTTTTTTTCTGTTATATTCTCTTCTCATTCATTGATTTTAAAATATTTTTTTATATTTCATTTTTTTTACTTTTTTTCTCTGTTCTGTTCATTCTTTTGCTGATTTTTTTTTATATCTGGGCATAAATTAATGATATGTCAGCAAAATTGAAATTCTCTAACAATATCTTTGTATAAAAGTTTTGCTGTTTTTTTCTGTCGAAAGCATTGATTTTTTTTATTTCAGTGCATAAATCGATTTCAATACAGAATATAAGACTGAAAATAGTTGTATGACTTCATTGAATATTTCTGTTTAATATTAATATTAATAATAAATCTGATAAATGCGTAAAAATATTCTTATATTATATCTTAAATATAGTATTAATCTTACAATTCATGCAATGAAATGGAAATAAAAAAAGTGTAAAAGATTTTTGAGAGAAATAAAAAACTTTTCTCATTAGAGGTCAACAAATCAATTATAGATAAAAAGATATGAAAAATAACTTTAATTTTATTTTAATTATAAGTTTATGAATAAATGAAGTGAAGAGAAAAAGATTTTTTTTGCTGCTATTGCTTAACATTCAGTGTATATGTATTTGAATTTCTTTATATATTTTTTCTATTCTTTTTCTTTTAAGAAAATTATGCAAAAGTCAAATGAAGTGTAAATTTTTGGGAATTTTTCTTCTTTTCTGTTCATTTGTTACGTTTTTTTATTTTGTTATTTTCGGATATTATCTGCGAATGAATGGCTTTTTTGCTTCATATGTATAGCGCAGAAGAAATCATAAGTTATTTTTCGTATATTTTTCACTCTTTTCGTGAATATATAGAGTTTTTAAATGGATATGAAATGTAATTTTTTTTTGCTTTATATGAATCATATTTTTCTTCTTAAGGCTGCGCGAAGTGAATGAAAAAATACTTCTCTTATTCCTTCATTACATTCGTTGATATTATTTATTTATATATAATTTTTTTTCCTTTTTCTCCATAACTAATAATTATTGTGTTTATTGAGGAATAAGAAGAAAAAAAAAATATGAGTAAAGTATATATAAATTATTATTTATTCATAATTTCTGTTCAGAGCTATAGTTATTTATTGATTATATATTTTTCTTGCATTCAATACGTTCTCATAAATACTTCACAAAACTTGTAATTAAAAAAATTTTTGTAAACTTTTTTGTAGCTATTCTTTGAGCTGAAGGAGAAGTTTGTATAACTTTGGGATTCGTTTGTATCGCTATTATTCACATATATTCTGAACAGACGTTGAACTCAAAGCTCAAACCGAAAAAAAATAAATTTCTTTTTGAGAATAGTCTTAAATCATATGCAGAGAAATAAATGGACAAAAAGCACACGAAGTATACATCTATTGATTAAAATAAAAAAAATAAAAAGTCAGAACACAATCAATACATATATTCTTTATTTATATAATTATTACTTATAAAGTAAATAATGAATAAAAAAACTTCTTATTTATTATTAAACATAAAAATTTTTTTTTTCACTTTCACTTATCTAATCGATAGACAGATAAGTAAAAGCCGAACAAAAAATATATATAACGAAAATAAAATGTATGTTTGCATCGATTTTTATGTGCGAAAGCAGACAAAAAAAAATTTATATCAATCCTAAAAATGTTATATATTTTTTCAGACCTCAGCCGACGCACGACAAGAGCAGACGTACATAACATACAGCGGAAAAAAAAGTTTTATAAACTTTTTTTTTCTAAAACACAGCAAAAATAATATATGAAAAATACAAAAACACACAAAAAATATATCTAAAAACAAACCGAAAAAAGCAGATCTTATCGTCAGATATAGAGTAAAAGGAAAAACCATTTCCGAACCCAAACAAAAATAATACCAAATATTCTTCAATAAAAAAAAATTATTCTTAAATATACTGAACGAAGAAAAACAACGATTAAAGGGAGCGAACAATAGGAGGGGAAGAGAGAGGAAAAACTTTTTTTATATCTTATCTATTTGTATGGGGAAAAAGTTTTTTCTAAGCTAAGTGTGCTCTTCCCAGAGCTGTTAGCGCCCATAGTTCGTGACAGACTTTATGGCTCGACCCATAGTAACACACGAATAGTCATTACATGTGTAGTGAATGAGAAAAAATAAGTTTTAGATATATAGCGATTGCGAGAGAGAATAGGCTTTTATTTATGGCATTTGTGTCGAGAGAATGAGAGAGAACTATATTTATATACATAACTGATATGACAGTAAAAATATGAGGAGAGAGAGAGAGAGAGAGAGAGAGAGAGAGAGAGAGAGAGAGACAGAGATTCTGCTGAGAAAAGAGAGTATAATTCATAAAAAATTCTTATATTCTTTACATTCACTTCAATCCCATTATAGCTATAAAACTGAATATTTTTTCTCTCACTCTTCCTGTCGTTTATTCTATTATTATATTATTATAATATTCTTTAGTATAGAATATTTGTAATGCAATTCTGTTTGTATTATCCCTTTTTTTTGTGTTCATTTTTCATATGAAAACTTCAGCCCATTTTCGTGATTAGCTTTTTGTCCGACTGTTTTCACGCAATATCATCGGTACTAATGATACCGAAAAACAATTTTAATTTGTTTTATACTTTTTTTTTAGACAAAAATACTTTTCAAACAGACTTTTATTTTTATATATATTTATTTTCGAAGTTGTTTAACAAAATTTCTGCAAAACATATTATGACTCATGTATTATGAGTTATAGTGAAAAGGGAGAGGTAGACAGGGAAGGGAGGGATGGTTTCGCTGGAAATTTTTCATATGGAAGTCAAAGAGACTGAAGAAGAAGAAAAAAAATTAGACATTTTTGTTGTGAACTGTAAAATGTTGTTCACTATTGAGTGAAAGAGATCTCATTCACAGTCAGGAACTTAACTGTAAATTAGGTACACATCGAGAGTGAAGTATAAGAAGAAAAAACTACAAAAACAAAAATATATATTTGAAATGAAAAATAAAACAAAAAAAAAGTTCAGAAAAAAATATCTTCCGAACAAATAGTCTTTTCAGTCGACAGAATAGCGAAACAAAATATAAATAAAATAAAAGAATAAAAAAAACAGAGAATTATTGCAAACTTTGACGAAACAAAAAACTTTTTTCAGTGCAAACAGAAAATGTCGTACAAAACAGACAGAGAGTATATATCTACACAAAAAAGCATAAAAAAGCTCAGTTTTATCAGCTCTGCTCCATTTTTTTCGCAAACATTTTCTTATTTTTCATTTGCAAACAAAAAATAGTCAAAAAAGTCTTAGAAGTGTTAAAACAGATTCAAAAACTGTATATAACGTAAACTTTTTCTCGTATTATATGAGCGAAAAGCATATAAAATATAACTTTATATATATTTTTCTGCATTACATGTATGAGAGCTACCAATGAATGGTAATCTCCTGTTGCTATGGGCCTTGAACTCAGCCCTAAACCAGTCTCTCTCTATCTCTCCTAATGTTTAGCTTAGTTTCGATTTTTATATACCGTTTCCCTAACAGACTTTGCGTACCAGTGCTAAGAATTCAGGCTCTGTGCTCTCCTGTGCTCTCTCTCTCTCTCTCTCTCTCTCTCTCTCTCTCTCTCTCTCTCTCTCTCTCTCTCTCTCTCTA
>JAQIWA010000348.1:0-34789 GCA_034693305.1 Eueremaeus valkanovi | reverse complement strand
TTTTGGGGCAACACTTTAAAAATGATGTTTATATTTTTCAATCTACTTTTTCCGTTACAAGAAGATAGTTTTTGCAAGCATTTTATACAATTATTGATTCTTCTTCCATATATGTATGTATTAGTGAAGAAATAATTGAAATATCTCATTTGCTTTTTATGTAAATTAAGTTTGAAATTAATATGTATTGAATTTTTAAACGCAAATAACTTTCAAACTTTTATATTTAGAATTGATTTTTTTACATATTTCATACATGTACCACATTCTTTAATCGGGGTTAAAATGATTTTAAAAAATAAAAATATTTTGCGAAGTACGGACATAGTCTTTTACTGTAATTTATTCAGTCATTGATTGTGATCTGAGTTTTGTTTTTAATACTAAATCAAATCATTTAAATCAAAGAAATGTTTGCTTAACTGGAAATCTTTGAAGGATTTTCTGGAATTAAAAAATTATTGAAACAGAGATTACAAAATGATTGGCAATATTTGAATAAACATTTTATATATTTATCTATATTTAGAAATCAATTGATTTGCATATAAGACTCATTTGTAACTCATATTCACATTCAATATATCTTAACGTCCGCTAAGTTTACACATTATTTTAAATTTGTTCCTGCATTTTGAAACAGTGTGACATTTTGTACGGGTATTGATATAATGCAGTCGTTGTTACTATAAAATACAGGTCAGTACAAATGATCGACAATGTGCTTGGTATTTTTTGGACCAAAATGTTGTACAAGTTCTCATTGAAATCACCACATGTTCTATGTTCTTTGGAATATAATCTGAGCTGACCCTGAAGATTGAGTTTATATGCTTTGTCTGCCTCTGCTCCAACTTTGTGTCAAAATATTCAGGAATTGAATAGCGAGGGTCAATCTTTTCATTGTTAGTATTTTGTTAATATTAGTGTTAAATAACATTTAATAACATAATTAACAAATTAATAAATAATACAGAATCGCATTGAATGTTGATTCCTATGATTTGTATTAATATTGAGCTATAATTAACTAATAAACCATTATTTGAACTTTAATTGGTATCCAACCAATAATTGTCATTATTTTTTAGGAAAGATTAGGTTTTATTGGCCATTATTTTTCTGATTCGGTTTACAATTACAATTTGATCTGCAGATAGAGATACCGAGAGGAACAAGCACACCAATGACAAGGTTTAAGGACAGGTAACAGCAAGGAAGGGGAGAGAGAGAGAGAGAGAGAGAGAGAGAGAGAGAGAGAGAGAGAGAGAGAGAGAGAGAGCTAAAAATAATATTAGTCTGTAGTGCTGTCACACCATTAATGAGTCAAAGCAGTCAAACCATTAACTGGAGAGTGCATTAAGCGAAGCAAAGCTTTAAAAAATATTTTCAAATGTCATTCACGAAAATTTTTACTTTTTTTTGTCTCTTCTCTGTTAAGTTCAGAATAATGTTTATGATTTGACAATGAAAGTCATCAACGATTTCATAGTATTCATAATCGATTCACAACTACTGTAACAAACATTAAGAACGAAAATACAGTACAGAAGAGAATATGAGAGAAATTGTTTAGTTTTTTCTTTTGATATTTCAAAAACAGTTAACTTAGTTTTTGGTCCAACGAAGATAAGCAGTGGTTATGGGTTGGAAGTGATGGCAAATATATGTGTATTAAAGAATTCGAGTATAGGTAATGAAGAATCAGTGGTTCAGTTCATTGGCCTGACTTCGGAATTGCGTTTCGCACAGAATGACCAAAAAAGAGGATGTTTTTCACGGGAAAAGTGAAGGAAAATCTCATAGTCTTAGTCGAGATATACGTGACGGACAAACAAAATTTAATGGGGCCAAAGAACTCTGGCATTGGCACTGGCACTGGCACTGGCATTAGCTGTGGCACTCAGGGAAGAGTGAGATATAGACAGAGAGTAGAGAAGTAGAGAAGTATAGAGAAGATGAAGATATTATGTTATATTAAAGTATTTTTAGAGAAAATGTCGATTCGAAGCGCTTTCGAAGTAAGACATGATTTAGTGGTTTCTCTTTTGTCTTCCGAACAGAATTAGGCGAACACTGAAGGCTATTGAATGCAAGGCATGGAAGGCATGGAAGCATAGATCAGTTGGGAGAACATGTGAACAGTATTTCATTGTGGCTATGCCTATGAGTAATATATAGTGATAATACACCTACCAGTGTGGTTGGCGTTCCCGCTGGAGAGTCTGTCCGCAACATTTCGTGCCTTCTTTTTAAGTCTTATTAATAAGTTTTCACTAAATTTTCGGTTCACTAATGAATATTCTTTGTATTTGTTTGTAATCTAAGCCAAAACCAACTTTTATGCACACCTTTTCATTGCAATAATAGCTTTCGGTTCAATAAAATCTTCATTATGTGTATGCGTTCAGAAACTTCATAGCCTTTTGCAACAAAAAATTAGCTTCAATTCACTGAACCGTTCTTATCAATAATGTGCTCACTGTTCGCACATACAGACAATTCAATCAGACAACAGAAAAACGTTTAGAAATATAATTAATGAAACTTTAAATTTAAAGATGAAAATAATGTTTTGTTTCCACTCTTTTAATTAATAATCGGAATTCAATAAAAATATAGATTTTTAGGACTCGAATAGAATTCCAATTATAGCCCGAATAGAGAGGAACTGTAGAAAACTGTACTGGCTATTCAATTCGTACGATTATTACGGATGACACCAAATGCGTGACACAAATTCAGAATTAAATAAAACGTGAAAATAAATGATTACATTTTAAATGCAATGCAAGAAAATATATAGATTTATAATAATAATTATATATAAATAAATATAAATTAAAAAACACTTTATTAATAAAGAATTGGTAAACAATGTATAGAACTCTTATCGAAGGATTGCGACCGACTGTACAATCGATTGTATGAGCGATACATTGAATGCATTGAAGACATAAAAAGAGAAAAACAACACTTCATAAGCAATAAGAATCAATGGTTTCAATGGTTTACAATATAAGGTAAGACAGTTTGCGAGGAAGAAGAAAAGTCTTACACTAGCACGGGATGAGTGATGATGACACCCTATGGGGCCTATGCCAGGGTCTGTCCCATCCACTCATTCCCTGTTAAGGAGGAGCCACTGATAATGATATTGCTATTAACTTAGTTTTTGCCGTAAAGAGTAACTCAGATATACCTGAAATGCATTGCAATTTGCAAACAGTGAACGAATTATGTGTTTAGGAAATAAATATTCGCCAGATTTCTAATACATTTAGATTATTAACAGATCATTAGTGACAAACAATGAACAGCATGAGTGGCAGACAAGCAATTGAATCATTGATTCAAAAACAATATTCATATTAATTGAAATTATTTTTGCATTCAATGTGTGTTGCGATTAGTATTAGTATTAGTGTTATATTAATATCAGTCTGAATAGCAAATCAATATATCTATAGATTCTATGCTACAGTAATATACATGTATTTGCATTTATTACCTCCATTTCAGAGCAATAAAACTGAATGGCAATGGATTGGACGGATTGGATGGGTTGGTCTCCTTAGCTTGTATTGAATCAGTTCTGGCACAAACACATTCACGTGTAACAGAAAAAACATCTCTAATGTATTGATCACTAATGATATGTTTTGATCGACACTCAGATCTATTCATTCAGATCTACAGTACATATGAAATCATATGAATTAAGTCTTCACAACCAAAGTCAACAAATATTGAGTATTAAAGTTGCACTGAATGAGTGCCACTATTTTTCATATATCAAACGCATAAAACATTTAGTTTTAAAAGTTTATTAATTTTTTGAATGGAAAACAAACTGTTTATCGCAGAAACTGAATCTGTATTTAATGCGATTTAATGTGAAATATCTTTGCGACAGAAAAATAACAAATCAAAAGATCTTTGGGTCAAAACTTTTTTCTTAAAGAAAACATTGAAAAAAAACTTATAAATATGCAGAAGAAGTATAACAAACAAACAAATATAAACTTATGAGAAGTTCGCTATTGATATTGTGAAGCGATGTCAATATGAAAATAATGACAACACATCCACATATGAGTAATATTTGTTGAGCCGAAGCCGAAGTCGAAGTCAACCTGTGATTCAACAGTATTACATCAACAGATCGTATAATCAAAGTCTCTCTCCTCTATCCTCTACCCTCGATCGTCTATCGTCTATCCTGTTATACTTTATAAAAGCTTCAAAAGTAGTCAAAGCTATGCCTGCCTCACATCCCGCGGGCAAACAACCTTCTTATCAGGCCTTAGAGCTGCTTTGCTGCGTACTTATACGTACTCTATACTAGCCTTATATAACATATAATGTATTAATATATATATAAGTTATATATATTTTTATTTATATATTAAAAAAGATCCAAAAGCGGACACTTTTGAATGATAGTGTCAGCTCTAAGAATATGTTGTGTGCGCTCATACACCTCAGCGTACACTTCAGCCAAACGAGTTGACATTAGGTCTGAGTTATGCGAACATCACTTCTTGTGCTAAACATTGTAAACATTGAAAAATACTGAATCAGACTATGCTTTAAATGAACATAACTTAAGTCCACTTTCTATTGAATCGGAGGTTTGCTTTGAAAATATTATTATTTTATGAATCAACCATGAGCTCTCTCTCTCTCTCTCTCTCTCTCTCTCTCTCTCTCTCTCTCTCTCTCCTCCATTCCGGCTCTTCTTTGTATTTAATTTAAGTCTTGTCTCTTGTATTGGATTCAATGGGCAGAAAGAAAATTATAAAAATAACTTTCGGATGAGAAAGCATTAGACGAGAGACAGAAGACAACGAATTTTAATAAAACATACTCTCTATGAGTAAGTCATGCGGACTAACCACTCGTCGACGATATGAGTGCACGAAAGCGAACCGAATCATGTAATAGATGTAATAGCAATACAATCATACTTCCAACTTATAGGAGTGAGTGAACAGGGAGCTAACTGTGTGCATGCATGTGACTGAGTGAATCAGGGAGGGAGGGTAGGGGAGAGAGTGAGAGAGATGTGGCGGCAAAGACTTACTAATATAATGTGTTACCAAAAAAATATTGAGTATCTCTGATATACCTTAGTTTCCGTTTTCTTATCGGAGTCACCCTCTCGTTGAGGGGACTCACTCTGTGTGGGGATAACGAGAAAACATTTTTTGTGCTACAAAATGGCCCACTATTTGGATGGTCTGCATGTGTGTGCAGTTCTGTGGCTTTTAATCCACATTCAGAGCCATAATCGATACGTTATAGCGTTATAAATGAGAAGAAATCATTCACTCAAGCATTTTGTGGCACTGGGAGAGAGAAGTTCATATCTGTTTGCATTGACTCGCGACTGATGCCAGTGTGAGCACAGTCTGGCTTTACTTCTACTCAGCTATGAATTTCCGGGTAAAAACGATTTCACCGAATCTGAAAACCACTAAAGAATATATATTTGGATGAAATCGAGCAGAACTTCAGCAGAACTACAGAACTGGAGAACAACTGAAATATTAATATTATTTTTATCGAAATACAAAACATATAAATAATTTGACGCAAACTATACTAACGTTAAGAAAATGAAGTGAATCGACAAATGAAGAGAACATAACATATAAATAGAATTTATTGATATATCGTATATATTGGGTAAATACAGTTCGGGTGCTATGAGTCAAACGGCAGATGTGTTGATAGCATTACAAAACTAATTGTGTGCTCCACTCGCTGTGCTATACGCACACAACAAAACACAAGTGGATTAGTTTACGGCATATCTGCAAAGAATAGATCTCTTACCCAATGGCTCAGTCTATTCGTCTGAGTAAACGGCATTGCATTATGTAATCAGTAAAAAAGTGGCCGATTTTGTACAGTATGTGAGTGACTATTATCGCACAAACTGAGAGATTCTCTACGAGATTAACCATTACTCGATTGCAAGCCCTCTATTCCTACTGGAATACGGATCGAACGGTTCCATGTGTTGGACAACAGCACCGGTAACTCTCAGAGCTCAACAAATTTTCCATAACATAGGAAAGTGATTTCAAAAAATGATCATCAGATCACTTGCTCACTAAAACTACAGTTAACTTATATTTTGGACAATATTTTTGAAAAATAAATATTGTTTTGCCTCTAAAATACATTCTGTTGTTAAGAACTTATTTGAAATGCAAACAAATTGTTTATTAGAAAAATTCTGTATATTTATTATGAGATAACTTTCAATTTATACAGTAATCCAGTCTTAGAGGAGTGCAACAGAACTACAGAGCTATGTGTATGCAATGGAATTCAGATAATATACTGAACATTGCAATTAATTTATTCATCTTTTAGTGCGAGTATATAATCAAATAAATAGAATAAGAAATAAAATGAATGTTTAATGAAATCTATTTCTTATGGTTTTAGAGTCTTATAATAGATTTGATGCGATGTCTAAAATCACGCAAATGTATGGTTAGTGTCACGCAAGCCTGTGATGCCTGTAATGACCAACTTATCACTGTTGTTGAGAATGTATATACTTATTATGTTTATACGATTGTTGGAAGACTGCAACAGTCATACAGTCAAGCATTTTTATGAGCTATTGATTCATTCTATACTATCATAAAATTCAGCCGAATTCGCATTCTTTATACTAACTGTAAGAATATAGTGTAGACTCTGTAGAGAACTGCAGAGAATAAGTGAAACTCAATGTTCTCGAGTGTAAAATCAGAATTACGAGGAGGTTATGGAGTTGAGCGCATGCTATCTATATTTGCTTTTCAGCACAATCTCACAAAAAGACCAATTTCTGCAGCAAATATCACAACACTATTAGTATATATAAAAATACACTGTCGTAGTTAGAGAACAAAAAGAACGAGGGGCATTGCAATTTTGCTGTTGTTTGCAACAAAAGATTAGCGGAAATTAAAGAAATAAAATGAAACAAACTTTAAAAGATGAGCATTCAAAAACATTTAGTCCCGATCCCTCGATTTGTATGCCTGTTCGTATGCAATAGCGAAGCGGATACTCTACCAGATCTAGCAATAGTTTAATCTCAAATATTTTCGTTTCATTTTTAAACTAAAAGAATATTTTTATTTTGCGAAATGTTATTGAAATTGAAGTCAATGTTTGTTCGAGTCTTTTCCAACAAAAGAAGAAATTCACACAAAAATAAGGAAATTATATATATTTTTTCAATAATATTATTATATTTTACAAAAGTATTCTAATTCTAAGTTAATATAGATTTTCTGACAAATTATAAGAATAAGTTGAATGACTTTGAAAGATCAAAATTGAATTAATTTAGTTTATTCGTTGATAGATTAGTATCGAATAGTCGGATGAATTTTTGTAAAAAAACAAAACAATTCATAAATTCTAAACAAAAAACAATTTTTTTCAGACTTAGACAAAAAACAAATTCAATGAATATTATTATTAATAACCAAAAAACCGAAAACATTTTTCCGAACTTTTATTTTACACTGTTATTTGAAATTTGTTCTTCTCGTGTGTTCTTGTTTACTTAAGTCTCACAAATAACAATATAAATAATTAGCATTAAATTATAATTAAAATTTTGTTTCTTATTTAGGTTCCCAACTCTGCTAAGTCCTCAATAGCTATATAACAATAGCTGAATAATGAATAATTTCTTTTCATTTTATATATTATTTTTTCAATTTTTACTTTTTTAGATAAGAATTTAATTGTTTGCCAATATATTAATCATTATAAATGTCAATAATTGTATTATAGTTTTTATCCAATTTAAATCAGAGCTGACCAGGGTTATCTCATTAGTTGAATTCAATTGATCTGTATTGTATTGAAAGCTTTATCAATTATTTTGTATTTAGATAAGAATTGTTGTGAATTTTTTTATCTATAAATGAAATCAATTAACATAAAGTAAATAAAATATTTTAAAAATATTAGTCTTTCCACTAAAATGTCTTAATTAGTTATAATAATAGATTTTAAATATTTTTTTATTAAATACTTATGACTATTGATTGTAAATATAATTATAAATGATATTTGAATATTCAAAAGCATAGCTAAAATATTAATAATTAGAGTGCAAATCAATTATGAGTGCATATAATGGTGAGGTGTATACCGGTGTACGGTATTAGGCTTTATGAGCGCATCGGGCTGTGAGGCAATGAGGCTATGAGCCTAACAATTATAAGTGAGGACATCTGACTGAACATCCGTTCATTTATGTTAATTCAAAC
This sequence comes from Eueremaeus valkanovi, assembly GCA_034693305.1. Taxonomy (NCBI): domain Eukaryota; kingdom Metazoa; phylum Arthropoda; class Arachnida; order Sarcoptiformes; family Eremaeidae; genus Eueremaeus; species Eueremaeus valkanovi. Next base: position 26,492 of record JAQIWA010000348.1, on the reverse strand, counting down.
ACTCTATTCAATAGAAACGATGTGTGAATTGTTTGCTTTTTCTTATTTTTTCGTTTAAAAACTGGTTATGATTTCGAAACAGATTCTGTTGTTTGACTGTAAACAAGAAGCCGATCCGAGCGTGTAATACAAGTAATTTTATTCACTATTAAACTTTGATATGCTATTCATACGCATACAGACTGTATGAATCTGTAGTCTAGAATCAAAACACTTTTTTCAGAATAAAGCTCTCAATCGCTTTCATGACTCGTTTCAATAGATAATACGTGTATTTGTATTAATATTAGTATACGAATCGATATAATAGTAATTTATGTGCAAAAAATGAATATATTGTTACAATTATATTAGTTTATTGAAGCGAATCTAATATAGCATTCATGCATTGCTTTCTAATCGTATGCTATTCTCAATACTCTATTATTCTCATCGATAGATACTGTCATACAGACAGTCGTACTCAAGTGCGTGAGTGCGCTCTGCTCTGCACTGCCTTCTAATTCCTGAGATTTTTCTAATATTAATATACAATACACCAGAATATGTAGTATAACAGAGAATTTCGATTCAAGTCATCGGTCCCTCATTTGACATCATTGTAGGAGATCTTGAATCGGAAAATATTTTTGAGTGTATTTATGTCGGCGTTCACTGATTCACAAAATAATAGAGATATTCGTATGACTTATATGATTCCACTTTTGAAGGTTTGCTCAAAAAAATTCAATCAATAATTTTGTCTATAAATTGAAGAGATTCTGAGCTAAAACATAGTATCTATTGTATTGATCTCAAGTACAGCATAAATATATATATAATTATATATAAAATAACTAAAATTTATGAAAATCTTTAATAAGTCTTTAATAATCAACGTTCCGATCGTTAGCATTAATAAAATATTTGAAAATATTATAATAGTTAACGACTTCGTTGTCTTAAACCACATATTCTTCGATCGAATGAAATATTTAATCGAAAGATCTTTTCATTCAAGTTATTAATTTTGAAAACAATGAAATTTAGCCCTGAATTTATGAATATTTTTGAATAAGTCAATTAAAATATTGGCTTAAAAATTAATTATTCACAAAATCAATATCTGTACACAAAATGATCAAGGATTGTATATACACTCAGAGATGTGGAAAGAATATAATGCTCTGAGAAATTCAAAATCCCTTCCATACGTCAGGCAAACAAACCAAAGAGTTTACCCCATATTCTGAGCCTTTAACTCATTCAGGTCACACTTATACCCTTAGGTCCGAGGCTTTATGAATGGGGTAATTTGATAAATAGACTTTTAAAGACGAATCTCTGCACCACTGATGGATTGAAATAATCTTTGTTTAGAAAATGTTCGGGAATTTAGATCTAGTTTTTGAGTAACAGATATTATGTCATAATTTCACAACAATTGAAAACAACTAAACTTATTATCAGATTCATTGTTAAATTTAGTTGACCAAGGTGCCCTATTCAGTCTGAAGAATTATATAAGTAATAGATTTAATGAATTTTATTCATAATAATTATTCAATCATTTTATCTTTTAATTCAAATTTCTGTTACGTTTTTAAACACATTTCAAATTTTTATTCAAATTATTTTAAATAATTATTGAATGAGTTTGAATCAAAATAATAACTAACGTTTGGGGTCATTATATGAGTTGACACATATTTATATTAATTTTTCCAAGATTTTTATCCATAGGTTTTTTGTTTGAATTTATACAAAAAATTTTAGATTTCATTTTTGTAAAAAATATCTGAAGATTAAGAGAAAACGAAATTGAAATAAGAAAAGCTATAAAATGTCTAAATATAAGAGATTCTCAATATTTATAAAGAATTTAAAATATTTAATATGTTTTTAATTTTGATTGAAAAGACTGAATAAAATTTAAGGACTGAACGAATGTCAAGTGTCATAAACAAAGTCTAATGTAATTCAATTTGTAATTAAATCGTTAAACGACTCTGAAATTCATTAAAGCTCTTAGGGGTGATTCACATATTACGTTCGCACTTGGGGGGAGGGGGGTATCGGCTAAAGCGAACTTTTGCGAACGAGGGGGAGGGAGGGAGTAGAGACCTTAAGAACGTTCGCATTTAAATAATTCAAGGAATTTAATGGATTAATTTTTATCAAACGGTTTGATAACAAATTCTGAATAAATATACGACTTTTGAATAGAAATAGTATTATTTCCAGTTTTTGAAATATATCTGCACTTCAAGCACTATTTTCTAAATTTATTGTCGATTCCTTGTTTATAATACATGATTTAAACGATTGGTTTAATTTTAATTAAATTATTTATAAATATAGTGGTATTTTATTTTATTTCTTAGGGGTGGGGGGGGGGTTAGGGACATGCGAACGTAATTTTTTAAAATCAATACACAGGCGAACAATTGCGAACAAAGGGGAGGGAGGGGGTCTAGATTTCTTAAAAAGTGCGAACGTTATATGTGAATCACCCCATAGTTTTTTGGGTGTTTGCAGGGTATTCGGGTCACTTAATAATAGGAATACTAAAGTTGTTAATCAGTTCATATCTGATAGTTGGGTGAAATGAAATTAAAGCCGATTTACTCGAAAAGAGTAGAAAAGACTATTTTAAGCAATAATTATCGTTAAGACGATTGAAGAGACTTCAGTCCAAATATCTTAAACTTAAAGCAACATAATTACACTCCTGGGTTAGTTCAGTCGAACACAGTTTAGTTTTAGTGATGTTCACTGCGTTTCAATGCAGTTAAGGGGGGGGGTAACCACAATATCCGTTCAGGTCGAAACTATTTTCCTACCATTCCCTTAAACAGCGCAAAATTTTGACTAAAATCCGCTTTTGAATAACCTCTCGATTTAAAAAATGTTCAAAATCCTCCCTGACCATACATGCCTACTGTAGTTTAGTAAGTGTAAGCATACTATTATACAATACTATATTTGCCTGCAATAAACAGAACATTTTTTTCTATTAATTAATTTATTTTCATTACTATTTGTTTGTGTTATATATCATATACTGATTTATACAAAAGTTTAAAATCTTATTAATTAAAAAAATAATTTCTTTAATTATTAATTTCTGAATAATTGGATTCTTATGCAAACACAAAATAAAATGCTTTAATAATTAATGTTTGAATTAATTGAATTAAATTAAAATTTTATCAGAAAATGATTTTCTCGGTTCAAACATAAAGAATAATTGATTTTATGTCAGACGCACAGAGATTATGAGACTTACAGTAAAACAATGAAAGGAAAGAACAGAAAATCTATTTTTCATCAAATTTTGTAAATTTTTTCATTTATTTTACAATATTATGCAATAAAATGCAAATAATATTAAACTATAAACACCAGAGATGTCCAGTGAACTCATACTTATAGGAAGTTCTTTAAAATACGACATCAAATGTATAATTGAATAGAAAAATACATCTCAACTGAATTCATTAAAATTTAGCTCAATTTATGCGAAACTTTTCTATAATTGCTTTGAAACTAAACGATTTTGAAAAGAATGCGATTGATCCTGGTTAGAATATTCACTTAAGCCAACAACCTTAGGCTTCGAATCCCTTTTTGGTCATCTCTGAAAAAGTTTCACTTTATATGTCTTCCGGTGTTTCTTAATATTAATAAAACTTAGAGTTTAGGTCAGAAGCAAATTGAGTCAATGAAAATTGATTATTGAATTTTATATTAAAAATATAATATTATTTTATATATGATTTTTAATTTTAGAGGCACTTCAGTGCGGATTAGTATCTCGTGTTGTCAGCGAAGAAGAGCTTAAAAATGAGGTTCGCATAAGAAATACTGCTTTTATTTAATATTACTTTTGTTCGCTTTCTATATAATATTTTTTATTTCAATATTAATAAATGAAAAAAGTCTACACTAAGTACAGACAACACATTTATTGTATGCTCGCTCTCAAGTCGTAATTCTAACTCATTTTAATCCATAAATGAATGAATATAAAAATAGAGTTAATTATCAATTTATTATTTGCTAATAGTTTAACCCTTGGATATTGAAATGTAGAATTGATGAGATTATTGTTACTTTATATTTCAAAATTGATTTTTTAATTTATACTTGCATGTATTTTTATGAAAGTTGGCCTAATCTAAGCCCATTTATTGTAGTTCACAAATATATCATACTTAAAAATATCTTATATATCACATCCGTGGGTAAAGCCATCAAAATATAGACCTCATACGTAAGTTTGGCAGTTTTGATAAGTAGAAAATATATAACCTAGTTCAACTACTGTATAAGACTATTGCCAATCATTATTTGGGTTTAGAATAGAACTCTTTAAGGCGAGTCCATCCATATAAATATTGACCACCTTTTACCCGACGGTAATTGGCCACTCCAAGAAATTACCGAATTTAATTGTCAGGATCGATTATCTCATCTTTATTGATATTTGCCAGTGATTTATAAAGTACTTGATAAATGATAAAACATTTCCCAGTTATTTCATTAAAGTTACTATTCAATCAGTTGATCTGGCCACTTTAATCGGGACCTGTTCTTTGAAAATGTTGTCTCATTGCTCGGATATGGTTGATATGTTGGGTCAAATTACTCGTTTTGATCTGTAGTTCCCAAAAATATAACTATTCAATAGATTTTAAGAATAATTTTTGATTCTAAAGTGAATAATAAAATTGTGGCTTTTAGGCCAAACTTTCATAAAAATACATTAAAAGTATAAATTAGAAAAATTAATAAACTTTGAAATTCTATGTTTCAATAGCCAAGGTTCTCAATATTGATTTCGAAATCGATTAATAGATTATATTTCTTACGAATGAGTGAGCAGTAGTCAAATGCACACCAAATGTGTTGTCTGTACATTAAATTGATTGCATTTACTGTACTGTATAGTAGACTACAAATTGTGAATATATTTTCTCTATTCTACAGACACTTAATGTTGTGAATGCGATACTAAGCAAAAGTAAACCTGTCTTAGCTCTGGGCAAAAAATTCTTTTATTCTCAAATCTATCAGAATTTGGAGACGGCTTACGAGTAAAGAGAATTTTGAATATAGTTTTGAATTCAATATTTCTATTATATAATAATATTTCATTTTATGATCAATTCATTTAATATCCAGCACTGGTTCGCGTGTTATGGTTCACAGCCTGTGTTTGTCTGATGGACAGGAAGGCATCGCTGCCTTCATAGCAAAGCGAGCGCCTCATTGGTCTCATAGCACCGACAGAACAGAATAAGTAGACCATTCGTATCAATGAATACAATTATAAACGAAAAACATTTACTAATTAATAATTTTTGTATAACTTTTAACCTTTAAATAAAGTCTGCTTTATATCCGAAAAACTCTTATAATTTAATTAATGATTAAATTAAGAGTTTTCTCATTTTTAATCCAAAAGTTCCGATAGAATCCATGTGTTCTGAATGAATGAACATTTCTATAATATATTACAATATTATTAATGATTTTTTCCAAAATAATTGATTGTAAAAAACGAATTAAAAGCAGAGATGCAGAAAAAGATGAGTTGGTTCAGGTAAGATTTGAATGGATTGGGCCACTTATTAATACCAATATTTGGCAAGTAATCTAGGTGATCACAAAAATGACATCAATTATGAAACATTCAAATGGAAATCTTTTCCGCGTCGAGCTCATCGAGTTCTAACTCGTATTATGATGCCACAGAAATAATTGAACCTGATACCATAAGCACAAGTAAATTAGTTGCCGTCCTTCTGATAATAAGATTTGTCGACTCGATTATGACTATGACTATGATTATTGATTAATAACTTTTATAATAATTATAATTCACTGCAAACGTGTATTTTTGTTGCATTTATTTTTAAATAAAGATTTTATGCATTTTTAGACGTTTTTAGCAGGTTTTTTGAAATACCCCTTAATACCCCCTGGGTTTTCAGACAAAAATCCGCCATTTTACCCCCTAAACCCCCTGACTCGGCCGACCTTGCACATCCCTAACATAATATGAATCATATGATTGCAAATTCAAATATAAAATAATTTATTATTTATCGATTGCTATCAATAAACTGATTACTTGATAGCATTGCATAAATACAAAACTCAATAAATAAGATAAGATAAGATAGAATTGAGTCAATACCCGAGTGAATAGTTTGGGCATCTGATCGAACACTTATGATTCGCATCGATTTAATGTTTTATTTATGCTTTTTGTTCACTTTATTGATCGTCAATAATAATAGAAACCAAATTCAAACAAAAAGTTTATATCAATTCATATATTTTTATAATAAATGTTTCATTTTATTCAATACCCAAGTTATTTATGAAATAAGAGTATTGGCATTGTTCGAGCACTGGTAGTAAAAGGAGAATTAGTAGAAAGTTGTAGAAAACAATAATTGCTAATACTTTGAATACTCTCGTAGTTTTGCAAAATCTAATGAAAAACTATATCTTTTCTATCGTTAGGTCAGAGCTGTTCAAAACATATCGCTCTAAAAGAGTTAGTGAATTAAAAATTGAGATTTCATTCTTAAATCTTAGTAATAATGAGTTAATGACAAAAGGAACTGGATTTATGAAGAAGCTAGAATTAAATTGAAAAGCTGTAGATATTAATATAAAGGTTGCAGTAATAAGACAACCCTGTGCACATGTCTGCTCTATATGAAAGAGATGTCCGATTTTCCAAACATAATATAAGTTATACAGTATTATAAATTGTTTAATCTCTGAAGGATTGTTACGCTTATTGAGTAAGACTTAACTAATTATAAGACATCCAAATGAATAATCTATGTATTGCTTATACAAAACTTTTAGCAACAAATGAATTATTCATTTTTCTATTCTTAACGTAAAAAAAGTAATTTAACAGAAAATTTGTTTTGTGTTTGGAGTCAATCATTCAATTTGTGAGTTAATTAATTAAGTTTCTGAACAGAATAACAGACATATAAAGCCAAAAAAGGGATTTTCAGTGTTGAGCTCCTCTCAGTCCTCTCTAATCGATTCCTCTTTTTCTATTAACTTGTGTTTCACTTTTGGACTTCACTTGCATTGAGAAAACTAAAGAGAAGAAGATATCTCTCATTGACGTACTGAGACCTGAATCTGAATTACACACAAAAAACTATTTGTTTCTAACATTGGTTTAAATATTCCAAATATTTATAAGCAAATTGTGTAACAAATAATTAACTGTTTATTAAGATTGACAGACAATGCGATGAAGACATACAGACCAGACGGACTGTATAGACCAGAGCAATAAGAGTGGCCAAAGAAAAATAGATCAATAATTGGTTTGCGGTTAGGTATTGGCATTTGAATTGTTAGTGCATTACATTTCTTGACCTAATAAACCAATAACCATCAGCTCATGACAACGGCATGGGGTATATAAAAACCTGGAATACCATTAGCCAAAACACATACTGGCCTTGACTTAAACTCCAACTCATATTAGTTAATAATATCAAAACAAAACTTTTATTCTCTTTAGTCTCCAAAAGCTATATATATATTGTAGACGTGCAGAGCATAGCTAAAAAACCCCACCCTTTCGATACACTCATTCAATACTAAATTAGCGCTCTTTTAGTACAGAATATTCCCAAATATAGAGAATATTTTACTCTATATTCAGTTGAGTTGAATGTCAATTAATTTTTAGGTCATATGTGAAAGTGAGTTAACAGTATTCTAATTGTTGAATAATATATTATTTTCTATACACATATGAATAACAATCTTCTTTTAAAACATAAATTCTGTTTCACTGACAGTAAATTAGTTCAGAAAAAATATTATTATTATTATATACACAAAAAAAGTTAAAATAATTGGAACCGAAAAAAGTATATTCAATAATATTATTAATAAAAAGTTCTGCAATACTTGAATATCGCTTCTGAGAACAAATAAGATATTATTCTTTACGATTATATTGTTTTAATATAATATTATAAAATATATTAAACATTCCGAGAGAGCAGAACCTAAATAATTGACAGAATTAGTTAACTTGACTTAACATTTCATATATAATATATAAGTTATATAATATAAGTTGAAATATATCTATATATAACCGTTTGAATGGTTATAAAAGCGGAAAACGCATGCGTTTCCATAGGCTGTGAACATAGACACAGCTATTCCTGAATTTATTCCGTGAATTCCGTCGTGACTTAACTCTCTTCACCTGTATCTCTATCTCGCTCTCTATCTCAATCTCTCTCTCTCTCTATATCTCTATCGCAATCGCACACAAGTATCAAAACCATTGAGAAGTTTTCAGCTCAACAGAGAATTCTGCTCTTCTTTATACCAGAATTCTGTAATTTTGTTTGAATTAAGTCCAGAGAACTAAACATCAGAATTGGTTGGAATAAAAACCTAATTATTCTTTTTATAGAAGTTTATGACCACTGAATCGCGATTTCTCTATAACTTGTATGTATCACAAAGTTCTTCACTAATATTGAAAGCTGTGTTCAGTCATTCCGACGATTGGCTCAATGTTTGAATAGTTGTTTGTGTTGTGAATCAACCAAAATATTTTGAATGCCTTCACATAAATTGCTCGACACTTAAGGCTCAACGCATTTGGAGATTCATTCAAACATTCAAATTATTCTTTATGTGATTCAATTTTCTGATCCAAAACTGAATTTCACGCTTCTATTCAGTATATATTTGTTGCTATAATTTCCTATAATTCAGATTTCAATTCTTTCACTGAATTTTCATTTTTTGTAATTTTAAAAACATTTTGAACACAAATACAATTAATATTTAATTCTTCTCTACTTTTATTTTAAGTGAAAAATTATATATTTATTTAATTTGCAACGAAATGATTGCATTATAATCTTTCAGTACTTTCCAGAAGATCTGCTGAAATGAAAATTTTATTCATTTGTTTGTCTGAATCCATATAATCCGACTGAATATTAGCACTGCTTTTGATTCGTGGTCTACTGTATAGTGAATCCTAAGCAGTCATGTGGCGTGGATTCGGTGCCGAATCGGAGTCAGAGCCAACACAACGGAGCTATTTTCGACCCCGAATCTCATCCATATCGGGAGTGTTGGCAATGACTAAACAACGACTCTTTACTTCAACGATGCCATCGATGAAAGACGACGTCGAGACGGCTCACACATCAACGCATACCTCGCCTTATAATTTAGCCATCAATCCATCGGTTGTCGATTTAGGCAATGGTATGGTTCTGACGGGTGCCAGGTATCCATCGCAACACAGATCCTCATTCGGTGATGTGATGGCATATTCGCGGTCAGCATCTGCTCGACCGTCGATCGACTCACAAACGGCTCATACAGTCTATGGAATCGATTCATCCGGTATTGAAATATATGCATAATTAGTATAATTATTATATTTATAGTCACAAAGCATTATCAATCAATATCTATTCATATCTATTCATATCCGTACTATTTATTCAAAATTATTAATAATTTTCATTTATGTCAATAGAATATTATATTTTTTAAACTTTAAAACTATTTATTTGATTGAAACTAAAATATTCTTTCAAACAATTTTAAGTTATTTTTACTTTAATTAACTTAAAAATGGTTTAAAATCTAAATATGAAGACAAGTATATGATTTCAAATCCCAATATTCGCAAAAATATCAGACAATTGAAGTCTGATTAACATTTACTAAAAGCTTATAAATTAATTAAATTATAATTGAGTGGAAATTATATTAATTAGAAAATAATGAAAATAATGTACTGAACACTCCATTCAATAAATTTAGAGTAAGTGAGGTGGATGAAAATCCCAGTCATTTGAGAATTACTAATAATTCAGAAAAGCTAATGACACCAATTGTCAGTGGAGATCAAAATTAGTACCTCTCCCTCAACTCCGTAATTGACACGAAGACCCATAGTTTACCCGTTGTATAGCAGAGAACGAATATCATATACACAGCTATAATGTTTCACTGAATGGTTCCGAACCACCTTTTGATCTCTGCTGACAATTGTTATATTGTAGAGATAGGGTGCTTAGAAAGTGCTTTAAAGTAATTATTTTGATTGACTTGAATAAAATAAGATTCAACTTATTTAAAGTAAGGATGGCCAAGCTCTGTGATATCAGTGTGGTATAGGCAAGGATAAAATTGTCGGCAAGATGGTGGCCAAAATGGCGTCCAAACAAATAACCGGGAACTTGACCGATATTGACCGAAATTCAAATCAATCTTAATTTAGCCTTAATTCTCATTAATTCTCAGTTAAATTTAGCCCAAATTAGTTCAGATTCATTGCGTCTAAATTTAAATAAAATTTGAGGCTAAAAGTCCTGTCTCTGCAGCAAAATCCACCCGGAATATTTTGGTCATCCCTTTTAAGCTATCAAATGGGCAGATATTTATGGCTTAACTCTAGTGTTCACAACATTATTAAATTAGTTAATAATAAAAAACAATTTTTTCAATCAAATATTCACATAAATTGCTATTATGTTTGTGAATCCCTTAATATTTGTTGGCCACCACTGGTGCATACGATTTAGTGTATGAACTAATTAACGGCAAAACATTTCTACACAAAACTGTTCTGATCTTTCTTTTCATACCTAAGCTGAGCCGACAGTTCTGTCAGAATATATTGTATGTACACTACACTAATATCTTAGTGCAGGCGCTTCTCCGCTATGAGAAAGAGCACAAAAGAATTTATGTGACAATCAGAAGGAATTCATATGACTTTAGTATCGTTGAGAATACATGAAAACTAATCCACGTAACCCTTTAGCAGTATATCATTCAAAATCAATTTAATGACTGATTTTCCAGCGTTTTATCTGTTCTTAAACCTTAACCAAACCGTTGTCTAATCCACTAATTAAAGCCAAAGCTTCCAACGGCTTAATTAAAAGTTGAGATCACCCACGTCAGCCTATAAGCCACGTTCAAACTATCCTAATAATGATAGGCAATGGGAGTAGAGGGGGTTAACCCCCCTAGGATTTTGACTGAGGCTGCCCCCCTCTAATCTTGGAAGATTTTGCGGAAAAACACGAAAATGGGGGCACTTTTGGGCGAAAAAAATTGATTGATTGCACCCCTTTTGGCCAAAATTTTGGCTGACCCCCACTGTCGACGGACCCATTGCCTATCTCTGCTATCCTAACCAAAAACCCGGTCTGTGGTCATCTGACTTGTAAGCAGTTCCGGGTAAACAAGATTTTATAACTGCAAGAAAAACTTTACAAGGCAGACAGGTCAATTGTGTACAGTAACAGCGATTAATTCAGGAAAATATCAATTAAACACTATATCGAAAGTTCAATTATATTAATATAACTCATATTTAATGTAGAAATGAGTTCTAACAAAGAATATATGGATATCAGACCAGAAATTGTTTTCATCTAAAATATAATCATTCAATAGATTTGAATTTCATTTAAAATTAAAATTGAATCAAATTCTCTGAGAAACGGAAAGATTGACTTCAAAAATGACATTTAAATTGGATGATCACATGATTATGTAATCAATTACTTTTCAAAACATTTTATCTGATATTATGTAAAACTAAGAACTACCGTATTCCCGCACATAAACCGGCATGTCGGTATAACTGAAATGAGTTAAATTCTCAAAATATATTTTCAACTCGCCGGCATGTCGGTATAAAGTGAATAATGATATTTCAATTATATAATTTATTTGTTATTTAATGAGTATAAAATAAAATTAAATAAAGATATCTCACCGCGAACACATCAGATATTTATCATTTTTAATATTAAAATAATTTAAATGAACAGTCAAACATCTATTAGCACAATGACATTTATATATTAAAATAAACTTGAGATTAGAACCAGTTTGGCAATCAGCAATAAGTATTATATTTGGCCAGAGATTAATTTTACTCATTTTAATTATCTTATGATAATAAGATTAACACTTAAAGGAATTTAATCTTTTAGATTGAATTTACTTTCAATTTTTAGAAAGCAAAAATCGACTTTTTACCTCGATTAGACCGGCATGCCGTTATAATTCGAATATATCTAACTTATTTCACTTTATTCCGGCATGCCGTTTTATGTGCGAGAATACGGTAATGCATTTAAGTCTGAAAAACAAAATTAACATTTTTGGCCTATTTTTGTTACAAATAACTTATTCTAAACTTTTGCCAAATATAATGAGTTTTTATACTTTCTGTTTCAGAGAATTCTTTTAATTATTTTTCTCATTAACTATAAAATTCAAAATATTCATTCATTTATACTTGGTCATTGTACAGGTATTGTGATCTCTAATCTAAGTTAACATCATTTACAACCGGATAATATTTGAATTCACATTACAACTGCCTTTTTATTCGATTAAATATTGGATAGTCTATCATAAGTAGTAGTCTATGAGTTAGCAGTCAGACCAAAATAGTCTATGGCCGCAAAATTGGCCAAATGTTCCAGTGCCTTTCTGTTGTAATAGGGAAGCCGCCAGGATTTCACAAAATGTCGAACATAAATGGCAACAATAAATGAACCATATGAAATATATGGCGTCAAATCAGGTGCTATGTAGCTTGAGCAAAGAACAATTTGTAAACGTTGTTTAGGCATTTTAGCCTTAGACCCCTTGGCTATCGTTAAAATAAAATATTCCTCTTATTTCAATATACAATAGACGACAGGATTTTGATGTTCGGTCAGTATTCAAATACTGTATAGTTCACAAAAAATATTCAAATTGAGAGAGGGTGAAGATAGTGAGAAATTTCATCAATTGATAACACTTAACATAAGCCCAACTTTTTATAAGCTTAAGTCAGTTATTAGAAACAGAGGTTGAAATGAACGCAAAAATAATACTGTTTTTTGTGATTTGTTCTTAACTTTGATTCAGTACAGTATTGTTTGTTTCATCTCATAACTCGATTATATTCAGTGCAAATTCATTATATCTATTGAGACACTTGTGTGTCAACCAAATTATGATAGGACACTGAAATGTTCATACTTTACTGGTTTGTCTTAAATTTAAAATTATGAACATCTTTGGTGTCAAATAGAAATAGGCTATAAATACAAGCACTATAGCAGTGCTATTATAGCACCTGACAGAATGTTCGTGACTTTTAAATAATAATGATTTCGGGTTTAGTTTTTAGAGCAAAAATGAAAAATTGGATCAAAAAATGCATTAAATTACGACAGAAGTGGAAAAATAAGTGAAAATTCTTTAGCAGTCATCAAATTGTTAGCCAGGATTGAGAATCAATTCTAGAAAAAGTGATTTATATTTGTTTCATATTTAACTCAAATGTTTTAAAGAGAAAGCGATCACTCATTTCACTGCATTACTAGATATCTAATAAATAGGTTTCTATTTTTAAATAATATCCGAAACAAATAATAAATTGTAATTCATTTTAAAGGAATATTAATCAATATTTTCAAGTTTTAAAAATTATGAAAAATTCTGAAGTATTTTAATGACTTTCGAGAGAATGACAGAGAAGTAAAGTATTAATATAATACTGTATGAGGTCTGAACTGAACTCAACTACATTTATCACATATTCTGCCCTTTATTAGAGAGAAGGGATGATCTATTGATGTATTCGTCACAATCTTTTATAACACTTCACTGCAAAGCATGAAAGTTCAGATGCAATCAAATTATTTATGTGAGACAACCATAAAATCGTTGACTGCATTACACTTTATATGAAAATAAACCTAATTTTATGGCATAAAGAATACTGTATACACATAATTATGAGAATAACAAATATAAGATTATATAAAAATCTGAACCATTTTAAAAATATTTTATATAAATTATAAGTAAACCATCATTTGTCAAGTTCATATATTTCTGAAATTCTTAAGATTGTTCAGGGTATAGAAAATGTTTGATTGAATTGACTGATTGAATGGGAAATTGTGAAGCAGACAGAAATGAATTCTTAAAGTAAGCCCTAAATGTTAAGCACTTGTATTCTGCGAGTTATACTGCATGACTAGTAATCAAATATTATAATATAATTTAGATCTGAATTATAAACCAAACAAACGGTCCTTTATTTTAATCAACTTTTAGCTGTAAAACAAGTCTTCATTTCTGTATTTAATTATCAAAGAGTGAATAATTATGTACTGCCGAGTGATTATAATCTGCCGAACCTCTGGGTCAGTCTACATGTCTATGCGTCAAATGGTAAAATACGCGAAAGAGTGAAATAATAATGACTTATCTCGGAAATTTTTTTAAATTAAATTAGCGTCAATTTATCAATAAAATTATCTTGCAAAAAAAGTAATAACACACATACAGTACTGCACTGTACAATAGAAAGTACAGGCGGGGAATCAACTATGGGGTTCAAGTTGAAACTTTCTGAATAATTGCGATGACTTTTTGGCTGATTAAGCCTTTTGAGTCCACATTTTGTTTGACTCCAATCTTATAGAGCATAATCGACTTATATATGCTATAATAGAACTGAAGACATGATTCACAAACCTATTCACAAAAATGATTGCGTGTATTATACAGTGTTGACAAACAATAATTATTAGAAAATGAGCATATGAATTGAACTTATGATGTGCTGGTGGAATTTTACATATAAATTGAAACACATTTCAAGTTCCATAATTTTTTTTGGGAAACACTTTGAATAATAATAACCTTTCTCATTTTCTGTTTAATTATTTGTTCAAAAAATTATTTTAATCTCAACTCTTGTGTTAAAAGTTTAATTGATTTCAATCTGATATGAAATCATTGAAAGATATAAGAAATTATCAAAAATAGAATAACAGGTATTACTCAAAGTGAAGCACACATTTGATTTGCCGTCTGTACAGTACTGTATAACATAAGCAAATAAATCTCTGCATTCAAACTGATTTAATAATGTGTTAACAATTATAATACAATCCAAATCTGCGAAGTGAGGTCACCCGCGCCGACCCTAAAGTTTCCATCAGTTGTATAGATGACTAAATCCGATTGTTTTATATCAAAGTCTGATTTGTCTCATATTTATAAACTACTGGATCTGACAGATCGGTTGTAGTACTGAATCTTATGGAAACTTTAGTGCCGGCGCTAATCGACTCAATTTGAAGGACTGTTACAATCAAATAATCATTTTAGAGTACAATCAATCATCCTTAAAATCGTATGCCCTTGGTTATACAATATGAGTGGTGTCGTTTTCAATTCTCTATACAGTATATTGATCATTGTTATACAGTGTATGCTCCGGTTCAATTTTAATGGTTTCTGTATTATGTGGGACAGAATTCCAGATAAGTCTAAGAAAGCAATCAAATAATAAGGTCAAGCATTAGAGCGTACGATAAGTGAATACAAATTAAGAATTTCTTATTATTTAGAATTAATTATTTTCAATACAGAATATTCTTATGTCTATTGAACGTAATATATGTTTCAATTCTTGTACAGAATGTTCAAAAGTTTCCGTTTCCTTGTTTTCTATTTCATTATTCTTAGAGAATATCGATTTTTCGTATTAGAAATGGTTTAAAAATATAATCTATTAAACAATCCGTTGATTTCATTACATTTAATATACAAAATAATGAAGAAATTTAAGACCATTTGAATTGAACTAAAGAGGAAACAAAAAATTTATTGAATAAATCATAGAATCGATGGAATAATTATTTCTATAAAAATCCTAATCTAATGCATATTTCATTAATTTTATTCAAATTTTTGATAATTTAAGAAAACTATTGATAAGAAAAATAGTGATCAAAATAATGTAAAATATGTCCAAAATATAAGATGTTTTAAAAATCTTGAATAAGAATCGAAACAACAATTGATTAACTTATATACAAATAATGTTAAGCACAAGCGGACAGATCTTCCCGAGTCTACCAGAACTGCATGAATTGCATTATTGTAAGAATAAATCTGATATTCAGTACAGTATTTGCTTTCATTGTTCCCATTGTTTATAAATTATTAGAATTAAGTTTGTTTTCAAATAGATTTTCATTTCATTTGTTTGACTTATTTTATTAAAAGAAATTCATTTCAATTCGATTAATGACTGATTCTTACGATTAACAGGTGATCCGCTAGGAATCCATGACCAGTCGGACAATGAAGGTCAAGAAGATGAGGATAAGTGTGCCAACACATCTTCAAAAATAGTTCGCGGAATATTCCTAATGCTATTGATATCGCTTTCATGGGTCGGAACACTATATCTAATGAAAATCAGTTTCAAAAGCGAGAAGACTTTGATTGCATTGAATCACTTCAGCGCTAATTATACGGACTCTCTGGACAACAATTACAACACAGAAACGCAACAATTTTCTACAGAAGTATACATCAGTTTTGTCTCAATTCAATGGCAGTTATTATAATATTGAATATTATTGTAAAAATTTTAATTTCCAAAAGCCATCGACGACTGAAAAGAGCGATGAATTCATATTCGACGCGCCCTTCTTCGCCACCTGGTACTGTTCCCTCTGGAACATACTTTTTCTACCGATCTTTACTCTGAGCCAACTCTGTTGTTGTTGTAATAAAGAAAACGATTCGACCAAAAAAATGTTTGTGTGAGTCATCTGAACTGAATTTGTTTATAAATGGCTTCAATACTCGCTTATAAGTTCATTCATTCAATAGAGAGAGTATTCAAGGCTTTATGGAAAAGGGCTTTACATTACTCCAGTTCTTCACCCGATGCGGATTCTTCTGTGTCCTTTGGATGATAACTAATTATATGCTCATATTTTCGCTCAGACTACTGGACAGTACTGTAGTTATGGCACTGTTCTCGTGCTCTGTCTCTGTAGTATATCTGCTCTCTTGGGTTGTTCTGCACCAGCAGTTCGTTGGCATTCGTGTAAGTAATGTATTACTGAAATGAAATTAATTATTAATAAATGAAAGCATTGATCGAAAACATTAAAATCGATTGATTGCGCCCATAGATCGTAGCGATGATCATATGTGACACTGGAATTGCTCTATTAGTATACATGGATGGCGTTCAGAAGACCAGAACATTAGCCGGGGTAATGATAGCCTTCACCTCTGCAATCGGCTCTTCCATCTTCAGAGTAATCATATATTGTTTTTTATAAAACAACGACAAAACCATAAAATTGATTTCATTTGGCTTTTAAGGTATTCTTCAAACGAATGATAGGATACACAACGTTCGCACAAATGTCTCTATTCTTCACTTTAATCGGTTTAATGAACGCATTCCTTATGTGGCCTTTAATACTATTACTGTATTTATTGGGCGCCGAAACCATAGTCTGGACTCAGATTCCGTGGACAACACTCACTGGTTCTGCAATACTTAGTCTTACGACTAATATTTTAGGCAATTTTGGTATTGTGTGGACGTATGAGCTCTTCCTGACCCTGGGATTATTCTTTGCTATTCCCTTCTGTAGCCGTAAGTGTTTGACATTCAATATTCGCTTAAATCTTAATCAGATTTTTAGATGTTTCTAACGATAAGCTAAATCTAATCCAAAATAATTTTCATATTTTCCACAATAACTATCATTAAAATATTGGACACATTCTAGTGGTCGACACATTCATCTACGGCTCGGTATTCCGTGACATGAAATTAAGTGGAATTTTGCTGATATTGTTTGGATTTATTGTTGTATTACTTCCCGACAATTGGAATGAATATTTGGGAGATTTGTTGAGAAAACGATTGGCCAATTGGAAGCGCAGGGAGCAGTTGAAGAAGAATGGTCGTGTCCAAGACACTAGCACAGGTCATCTCTCCCGACTGAGGACACCCAGTGGTCGAGTAAAATAGGATTCAATGTCTTGTCTATAGATTTGTATTAAAGTATTTTATATTATTATTGTATTACATATACTGTAAGTAACGAAACGAAAAATTTTAACTTATTTTCTGACTTAATGTAGACTTAGTTCAGAGAACTTCCAAATATATATATATAAATCCATTTATTTCTATGCAATTCTATATTTACTTTTCAAAACTCATATTTATTTCGAATGAAAATCCTTTCTGAGCCCAAGAATATCTCATTTCCAGTCCTAAATCAAATAAAAAAATTCATTATTATTATTATGAAAACAAATTCTCTCTCTTTTATGTATCTATACTTATATTCCTATTTCAAGTAATCGAATAAAAACTTCCAAAAAAGTCATTTCAAAAAATAAACTTTTAATATAATAGTTGTTTTTTATTAACTTTTCAATTGCTTTCATTAAAAACTTCTTAGTCATTAATTTAATTCAATTGCAGGACATTTCATATTACAGTACAATTGAATAATATCTAAAAGTGTTGTCCATTTAAAGCCAAAAATCTTTAATTCTCACGTCGTATACATTTGAGTTTACAGTAGTTTTTTTTATCGCAATTTCAGTATTTTTATTATTATTTAAGTTTATATACAGTTCTAACTGTTGTCTAAATTACTTAAAGAATTAGAAATAATTTTCAGATCTCATATTATATATTATCTAGATTAAATCTCACAAATGAGTATCAGGAAAATGATAAAATCAATTGCATAATATTGTACCCTTTATCATTTCCAATAGAATTGATCAAGACACTGAACAGATCATTTGGAAGGTGGTTCACAATTACATTGAACTTTTTGCCATTGGTTTGGTTCGCAAATGCAATGATATATAGATATTATGAATTGAATTGATTGACACTTTCAGTAAAGCTTTATTTGCTTAGACTAGCGCTTATAGTTAAAGGGAGGTGAAAGGTCAGGTCATTATATTATTGGATGAGATATAAAAAGAAAAATAATAAACAAGTACAGAGTAGTATTCAATCCAAATGCAATTTTTGGACAATTGAAGATTTCCTAATAGTGTTCCTAGCTAGAGCGTATTCTGGCCAGACACCTTGCATTATTCTTCTGCTTTATTCACATTCAACGGAACTTTTGAACCCCAGTGTCCATTCATTGATGGAAATTATTTTTAATGTCATTTGATTACTATTTGGTGTCTGTTGAGTCTTAAATAGCCTTCAAACCTGAAAAAGTTGTCTTGGACAATCTATGCTCAATTCTAATATCCAGAATGAATATCAAATATTCTGAATCAATGCTTACTTTATGTTATATTCTTTATGAATAAAAATATTAGAAAATCACAAATTATTTTATTAGTAATTCAATAAATATGAATACAAATGAATAATATTTTAATTTTTCTAAAATTAATGGAAAACTTATATAAATTTAATTCATTTTATGAAAGAGTAAAACAATTGAGTATTTATTTGAATTAATTTTAAAAACATAACAAAAATTATGAAATATTGTGAAAAGCATTTGATTAATGAAGAAATGCAAGCATTTATATGATTTCGATTATTCGGATCATTTTCTTCCGCATTCATCCATTATATGACAATTACCGACATTTTCTGATTTGTTTATTAAATAATTTGAAAGCATTTGAAAATCTGTATTCAATTTAGTTCTGATTTCGATGTCATAAATACAACCTTAAGTCAAATTCATTAATTAATTTAAGAAATATTCAATGAATTCATTTGTTAATACCTGTAAAACCAGTCAATGATTGGAGATATGGATGTCCTCTGTATGACTCGTGTCCGCCGACATACAGATGAGACGAAACATTAAGTGCTTCGAATGATTGGGGAGTTTCGCCGACTATTGGCTTAGTTTGCTGTATGTCTTCTGGAACTACTATCAGCCAAACAAACTTCTTGTGGTGTCCGAAGAATACTAACTGTTCTCTTAATTTTGGATTGAGTGGAACCCAAAGAGATTTTGTTCCTAACATTGCATGTAATTTAAGTTCAGTTTATTTTATTAAATAATTGAAAACAACCTCTAATTGTCTCATATGAGTCATACCGTGTCCTAAATTGATTCTGAAGAAGAGAATTTCGGACTCCAATGAAATACTCATAAAATCAATGATAAAGTTCTGATTGTGTCTATTATTGTGCTGGTTATACATGAATAGTATGAGTGCTTTACTTTGATTGAGGTTTTGAGTCGCAAAACGAAATTTAATTTCCAAATGATTTGTCTGATTCTTGAGATTGTATTTAATGAAAGAATTATTATTCGCTTCTAAATTAAATGAAGCCATTGTTTGACTCATTCCTTAAAATTAAAGCCAAAAATCATTAATTATTTCAAAACTCTTCAAAAATAATATTAATAATAAGTGAATATCTATTGAATTACTTGATTCACATCTCTTTCCACTCCATCCGTGCGGACACACACAAAGATAGGTCCGATAGTCTGGCAGAATACAGATGCCATCATTATGACATACCTGTCCATTGCAATGAGCTTTCTCACATAAATCACTTGCATACCCATCCGGACACATACATTGCCAGCTCTGGCCTTCTCTGCGACAGAGGCCTCCATTCCTGCAGGGGCTTTGAGCACAAATATCCACATTTGGCTCGCATTCGGAGATTTCCTTAGCTTTGATGGCATCCGTCACAAACATTTCGTATTTATTTATATGGATATTACGGATACAACCCTTAAAATTGGTTAGATTTCTATCAAAACTCATATTATATTTTGCGGGCATTTCTCCCAAAAAGAATACATCGAATCCACATATTTCTCTGGAATCAGTTCCGGACATCTCTTCGGATACATTATGTTTTTGCGTCTCATTTATTGTTAATATTGAATATAATCTGCTATCGGAAGCAATCCATAGCTTAGCGTCGATTTTGTTCAATGATTTGGCAGTGATTTTAAATTTAGTTTCAATTAATAGGATTCGTTTCATTTGTTTGGACACAAGAAGTTTAATCAAATTATTTTCGATATAGAGTATAAGCTCATAGTTATGTTTGCTCTTGGAATATAGCACCGGCACTATATGGTCAGTTGAATTTGTATCGGCTTTAAATTCTAATGAAATACTAACGAAATCTTCTTTACTTCTCTTCGATCGGTATATAAGCGAAGAATTAAAGCCATTAAAACTCGGAATAAATATTTTCGGTTCTTTCAGATGACTCGGAGGGATAGTTATATTGAGTTCTAACGTAGAACTAGGTTCTGGTTCAAAAGGTATCGATGGACTGATAGTTATTGAGGGGATTGAACTGATTGTATAAGTGGTCAGAGAATCTGTTATATGGGAAGTGCTTAGGATTTGAGTTGTGGTCAATTTAATTGATGTATAGTTCGGTTCATTAAATGAAGAGTAAATTGAATTAAAAATTGATGTCTTATACGATTGAAAATCCGATTCGACTGAAGACACTATAGGTGTAGAAATTGTCGGCAGATATGATGTATTTGTGTCTATTGTGGCAGTGGTCGGAAAAATACATAATTCGTAGTTCATTGGATCCGAACAGTCTAACTGACAGTGCTTTCCACCGAAGCCTTCACTACAGTTGCAAATATAGCTATCGATGCCATGGGTGCAGTTGCCCTTGTTCAGACATGGATTGGGTGAACATTCATCGAATTTGTACTGACAGTAGTCCCCATAAAAGTCAGGCAAACAGTAACAGAATATTTGATCCTTTTCTGAATTGTCATTCAATTTATCACTTTTTTGAGTTCCGTTTATTCGCTGACAAATGCCATTGTTTTTACATAAACTCTCTTCGCATTCGACTAATGAAGTTTCGCATGTCTTTCCGGCCCAACCTATCAGTTTAGTAGAGATAATAGAAGACTTTGTGGCAGAGAAATAAATAATATAATATTTTACCTAAACTACATGTGCAATAGTATGTATGTTCCCTCTCATAACACCTGCCGTTATTGAAACATGGGTAGGAATCACATTCGCTGACTCTGGTCTGACAGCGCATTCCAGTAAATCCTATCAAAAAAATATTTATTCATTAAAACAATTATTGGAACATTTTGAAAATGTATCAAACATACCCCGATCACATGCACAGAAATATCTATCTCCGGGTCCATCGACACAAGTGCCCCCATTGAAGCACAAAGTTGTTGGAGAAAGAGTTGAATTTTCATTTTGACAGACATTTAAGTCTATTTCACAGCGTTTTCCGAAATATCTTTGAATTTTATAATAAAACGATTGAAACAATAATTTTAATCATAAGGCAATCGAGCAGAATATATACCCCCTTGGACAATCACATTCATATGCATTCACTTTATCCACACAACGACCCTATTCTCGAGTCAAACAAATATAAAGTAAGTAAATGTTGATAATTGAGAAACGATTCGATCAATTACTCTATGAATTGTTAGAATACACGCAAATAAATCATTTAATGCTTTTATTTTGTGCTCTCATAACGATTAGACTTTGTTTACTCCGTAATCATAAAGTTTCACAAATAAAGCTCACTTTTCTAACTAAATTAGGAATTTATTGCACTCAGTAGTGACCATGCTTCTTTTATATATCAGGCTAAATAAATAGCAAGTCTAGGATAAAATTTCAATCGAACTCTAATTGAATTTCTTAGTTTGCTTCTGGATTGGTTGACCTTGCAGAGTTTAGCATTAATTGGTGTTACACTCATATTGGATGTGATTTATTAAAGAATACTTGAGTTCTCTATCAATAACCTCAAAGAGTCTAATATTTTATACAATTTGGTCAACGAATTGAATTTATATTCAATACTCACTCCATTAAAACACGGATCGGAAAGACATTCATTGACTTCGAACTCACAATACTTGCCTAAAACACAGAATTTGAAAAACTTAGGAAATTGTGTGAAGACATAAAAATAGACATAAAAATTAGAAATAATATAACAATTACCGCAATAACCCGGAGAACAGAGACATTTCACATCTGGAATATCCTCTAAATTATGACAAATTGCATCTGAAATACACAGAAATGTAATAATAATTGAATTGAATTGAATTAATCTAATTCTTAAAGAGTTTACTGTTTTGGCACAGATTGTGATGAAAGCATTGGTCGTATTTTTTAGTGCAATTAATTCCAGTGAATCCATTGAAACAATAGCACTGATAGCCGGGCTCTGAATTGCTTATTATACAGATTCCATGTTTACAAGGATTTGTATAATTGTCTGCGAATTGACATTCATTTAATTGTAAGCTCTGGTGAATTAAATTCACAGAAATTAAATATATTGAACACAATATTAAAATATTTCGATGGCTTAACACTTTATAATTACTTATAATTAATATTGTTTTCATTGTTTATATGATTTCAATAATTATAATGAAATTCACATTTAATTCATTATTGAATTAATTTCTTTCTGAGATTAATTGAGATCCAGTTATTTTATAGTCTGCTATCAATCTTACGGAACATTTCTATGGCAACCAAATATTTAACCGAAACAATACAAAAATAGGGATCAATTAGATTATTGACAAAAATCTAAAGATTGAACCGGCAAAAAACAGGAAATAATTTTTCAACCAGTCAGAATATTAATTAGCACTATCAAGATATTACACGACATACTGCAGATATGCTATATTGCACTCATTGTTAAGTATAAGCTGTCGATCAGAGCTATTCGTAATTAAGGAAAGAAAAGGTTCATTTGTTTGCAAATCTGAATCAGTATTATTCAGCAATAGTGGGGATTTATAAACAGTTATCTGAGATAGGTTACCAAGTTGGGTTAGTGGGTTCAAATAAGTTTTAGATTTAACGAAATCTGAACTGGTCATTTTAGGAGTTGATTGGAGAGTCAATTCAGATGAATGAGATGATAGACAATGTTGTCGTTACCATAATCGAGAATATTGTATACAGTATTTCGTGACAACAACAAAATTTTATCGGGACTAAAGTTGTATGAAGGACCATGCACCCCATTACTGGCCAATGCAGGTTTAGAATCGGGTAATTAAGCCGAGCAGAATTTAATTAAATTGATCCGATCTATAATCTCTCTATAATTTTCTTTTTCTAATTTTAATGTTATTTAAAGAATATTCTTATAATGTATTTCGTTATTCTCGACATTTTAAAAGTATTTTTATGATTTGCACTATTTTTTATATAAAGTATTGATTTTTTTATTTGTGCTAAGAATACATATGTGTTGTGAAATGAAATAAAATAACAATAAAATCAAAGCATTTTCAGTCAGTTATAAATTATAGCGAACAACGATTTGTAATATTTTTGATTTCATTAGAATATGCATTATTTAAAATAGCCTTTTATGCTACAAATTGATGTTGGTACAGTAACTGTGCTCTAACTTGAGTATACAGTATATCAAATTATATTTTATCCTGAAGTCTATACAGTATTGTATTCGAATCAAATGTGGTCTAAGCTTGCATAGATCAGGGTATAGTAAACTATAAGTTTCATTATATGACTGCACGACTATTACACTGATTTTCAGAGATGCTTAAGACGCTTAAGACGCTTAAGAAGATGCATCAAATATAACTCAATCATCATCTCTGAAAACCAATATAATACTCTTACTGTAACAGTCTCTTAATGGAAAATTATACCCATTGTACCCTGCTCGTTGATAGCTCAGACAACGACTGATACAAAATCAAATGAAGAGATTTATATGAAAATAGTAAAAAATATTTCCTATTCTAAAGTTCATGAAATGCTTCTGATATTTAAGACTCACTTCACTAATAGCTTCAGTCATTCGATTCTATGTATTCGTTACAGAATTCAGTGTTTGTTAAGAATCTGAGGAATATATGCGCAAACATTACAACACATGAGTTGTTCACAAAGTATAAACAGATAAACGACTTTCAGAGAGAATATAACATATATTAATAGTTTGCAGAAAATAGTATTAATTAATATAAAAATAAAATTTGAATTGACTTCTATTGGAAAATGATTTAAACAATGTATTCAAATAATAAACCATAAAATCATGAAACAATATTTCCAGGCTTGTCCCTGCTCAATTATTGTTCATTTAATTCTTGAGTCCCTTGGATTCGTTCTGCTACAATTGACCAACATTATTTATTCCTTTCAAAATTCTTATTTATCTTTATTGTCTATCTTTAGCTCAATATTCTGGAGCCGATAGAATAAAATGTTGATCAGTGCAGTCAATTCCACTAATTTCAGACCATTCGGTGAGTTCTTATGCCATCAATCATTATTATCCATTTCAATTTCAATTTTTCAATGCTTCGGCTCATTCTTTAAGAACATTCTGTTTATATTAATACTAAATTTATTATTTTTATAATTCACTTAATGTCTGACTCTTGTGAGCAGTGATTGAAAATTATACAAATAATAAAATTCTAATCAATGCTAGTTTTAATGCAAACTCATTTAAAATTCAAATACTATCATATAATAGATTTCATTATTCGTTTACTAAATATTAATTTCTTAAATAAATAATTTATTGAGAAAATTGTTTGAAAAGATTATTGAATACAAGATCTCTCAGATAATGAAATTGCTATTATTATTATTATTCGTTTCTAATATTAAATAGGAATTCGTGAGCAAACGGACAACGAGTCAGCAGAGACTGGACCGACGAGTTGGTCGAACAAAACTAGAAAAATATTATGTGGATTAGTTTCAATGATTTTTATATCATTTTCATGGGTCGGAGCTTTATATTTGATGAAAATTAGTTTCAATAAAGTTGTAAAAGAGGGTCGACTCAGATATTCACTTCATTTCAATGACAATTCATCCGAACTTATGGACACAAAAGTATTTTTAGAGATCTTTATTAAAATTGTCGATTGATTTGACCAAAAAATTGTTTCAAAGGAAACGTATTACTACGTGGAGGAGGACTACGAGACCATATTCGACGCGCCCTTCTTCGCCACCTGGTACTGTTCCCTTTGGAATATACTTTTTCTACCCATTTATACAATGAGTCAACTCTGTTGTTGCCATAAAGACAATTATTCGACGAAGAAAATACTCGTGTGAGTACTCAATGCAACTCTTTCTTCTTTATTTCCATAAACTATCCTGGCAAATTCGGCATTGTTTAACTGTAAACATTTCATTTTTGACCTGTACTGTACAATACAGGTCCATTCTTACAATATGTCGGATGCAATTTGCAGTCTTATTCTATTTGCTATTTTCTATTCAAAATGTAATGAATATGGTCAATATGGGTATTTAAAGCTAGTACACTCTACAATACTGTACTGTACAGACAAGCAATCTAATGTGTGTTGTAGTAGGGCGTGGACGACCCTTAACCACCACTACTTTTCGAGCTGACCCTACGTGATCGGGGTAACAGGTGCTGAACAATCAGGACCTGTTTTGGGTCGTTTTACCCGCGCTATCGAATGGCTGGTCTCTCTTCCCGCGCGACGGCTCGTCTTCTGGGGTGTACTCTGTCCGGCACTCGTGCGGATCGACGACAGACTCTCCACTCGATT
>JAQIWA010000347.1:0-34849 GCA_034693305.1 Eueremaeus valkanovi | reverse complement strand
CAATCTGAGCCGTTCGGTCGGAAGTATGCGTTTGTATAACGTGTTTGTGGAACAACTGCGCCATACGTTCAAATACTTTGCCATTCCTTTCATTAACGTATTGTCGAACAACAGTTACAACAATCTGAGAGCCAGTCCTCTGTTCACTGAACGGGACTTCGAAGTGTTGGTCAATCAGACCCAACACTACGACAACATTAATGTCAACGACTTATTGGCGCAAATCAATTGTGTGAACAGTGAGTCAGACCTCGAGTCCAACGAGAAGACCAATAGAGGCAGTGATGAATCGGACAGTGAGGACGAGAGTAAGAGGAAAGAGAACTTCCACATAAAGTCCGCCCGAATTCTCAAGACTTTCGGCATTCGTATGAAACTGACGCCTGAGATAGAGAGCACTTTACAGCTGATCCCTACGACTCAACTGAACTACTCGTTCCACTTAAACAAAATGCCTTTCTTTCAAAGGCCGCCGAAGTTCTGCCGAATGTGTCACCGGCACAGCCATCAACAGGACAGGTGTCCGGACAACCAATTGCCGCCATTGAAGGCATTGCCCGAACAGTTAGATCATAATTACGACAAAATGTTGTCTCAAATCTGTTATCAGATCTTTGAGGCCAAGAAAATGGACGAAAACGACGAACGAATCCAAAGCAATATTTTGACGGATTTAGAGAACTATATCCGAAACCAAATCCCAAACGCAAAGCTCGAGCTCTTCGGCTCCACTAAGAATGGGTTCGGCGCTCGTCATTGCGATCTTGACATCTGCCTGACCTTCGAGGACAACCCAACTGGAAAGGAACTGGAGTTCGAAAAGGTAATTGAAAGCGTCGGCCAAATACTCAAACCTCACGAACGACTCAGAGATATAACGCCTATAGTGTCAGCAAAGGTACCGATCGTTAAGTTTGCGTACATTTTGGATAAGTTTCGTTGTGTTGAGTGCGATATCAGTTTGTATAACATTTTGGCCCGTTATAACACAGCCCTCTTGAGGGCGTACACCCTCATCGACCCCAGGGTACAGGTGCTCGGCTTCGTGGCCAAACATTTCGCTAAAGTAAATGCTTTTCTCTTTTGTTTGTCTCTATATTTCAAATAATAGTCCATTGAATTGAACTTTAATTGAAAACTCTTAAGACCTGCGATATGTGCGACGCCTCCAGAGGTAGCCTTTCCTCTTACGCCTATAGTCTAATGACAATACATTTCCTGCAAAAGAGAGGTATTATTCCTGTTCTTCAAGAGATTGGATTGGAGTCTAAGTTCGAGCGAGAGGTGGACGGGTGGGAGACCTGGTTCTACGACGACCTCAAACAGTTGGCCAGTCATTGGAGACCCAAACCGAACAACGAAT
Organism: Eueremaeus valkanovi; assembly: GCA_034693305.1. Classification (NCBI taxonomy): domain Eukaryota; kingdom Metazoa; phylum Arthropoda; class Arachnida; order Sarcoptiformes; family Eremaeidae; genus Eueremaeus; species Eueremaeus valkanovi. The sequence goes on along the minus strand of JAQIWA010000347.1, from coordinate 33,486 downwards.
CTATAGCTCAACTGTTCATTGGTTTCTTGAAATACTATTCGGAAGAATTCAATTTCGATGAGAATATCGTTTGTTGTCGTCAATCGGCTCCACTCAAGCGCTTGGATAAGATGTGGACCGGGAGTAAGATTGCCATTGAAGGTACCCAACGGTGCATAGCTTTCAGTGTCTTCGTTCATTCAATACATATTTGTCATCCATTTCCAGACCCTTTCCTACTGTCGCACAACTTAGGCGGCGGAGTGTCGCCACAAATGGCAATATTCATCAGAACTTCCTTTGTTTTGGGCAGAAATCTGTTCGGAAGGCCTCCTATGGCTGGACTCGACCCCCAGTTCAGGAGTTGGACCGAATATTTCTTTAATAAACATCATTTGACCCGAGGATTACTGCCCACTGGAAGGGGTTGTCGTGTTTGCGGCAAAATAGGACACAAACAGAATGAATGTCCCGAAAGAATGGAAAGACATGACAGACCTGAGAGAGAGGAGCGACACAACACACCAGAGAGGAGCAGAAAGCCCGACAAAAAGCAAAACCGAAGAAAAAACAATTAAAACAAAAAATAATAATTAAAACATTTTTTCCCAATTTTACGCTAAATATTGCAAATAATTATATTGTGTTTCGATTTAAAGTTTTAATTAATTTTTTTATTTTGTTTAATATTCATTCGCATTATTATTAAATATAACCAAAACTTATGTTTTGATCACATTTTCAAATTAATTGTTATTTTTCGCACTTTTTTCTCATAATTACAAGAATTCATAAACTTATGTAAAAATAAATTTCAAAAAAAAAACATTATTTTTTAATCGTTTAATATATCAATACGTCTGCCGATTACTTCCCTGTGCAGTCCATACCGACACATACCGTATTATACGTAGGGTGGTTTCATATATTCTTACCCACACACTTTTTATAAACCTATTAATCGATTGTTTTCTTTGAACTGATATTAAAAATAATTCGAAATTAGTTTACATTTAATTGCATTTAATTCTGATTTTTAAATATTAGTATTTTCAACATTAAAATCGCTTTTTTGGCCGCAATTTGTTCACTCGAACCGAATGAAGTGATTAGAGTGTAATCGAGTTCCGGGACAACCATTTGGAAGATTTATTTTATACAAAATATATTTCAATTATTATTACAGTATAACTGAACGGATGTTCAAAATCACTGAATTTGTAAACCAATTGTTTCCTCTATTCCTCTGCTATTCGGTATCCAAACACATAATACTCTTTGCTTTGATTTCACTTAAGAATAGCCCTTGGTCTCCAGGACTTGAGTCTTTGATTGACCCGGTATTAGGGAAACTCAATAAGCCAGGCGCTTAAGATCTGGATTACTGTTGAGATTGCGTGTATCGCCTCATCAGTGACTAATTGCAGTACATTTTGATCATTGCTGCCATAATCTGCGGACAAATGATTTATTCGAAACTTTAAATAATCAATAAATAAATGTCTGTCGACTACCAAATGATTTTCATCTCTTTCTAACTATGTCTACAATATTCACAGTTTTATACATTGAATAGAATAGGAATTCCGGTTCTGTTCTAAATATGATTCTGCAAGATAACAATTGAAAAGCAGCCTGGCTCAGAACAATCTTTACATAAATACCCCCCTTTAGAGTATTTGGTGGTTCTATGCACTCACGCGCTACTCGTTTATTGTTATATTGTTGTATACATTGTTGGTCTGAGAAATCGAATCGAATCGACCTTTAGATACGAAATTCAATTTTAAATTTTGTTCTGAACCTAAGGTGTATTTTTGTAGTCAATTATCATATAAATCGCGTGAACTCGACATACGTTTTGTTTGAATTAAACATTTTCTAAACTATTTCTAAATATCGTCTGAATTACAGAATAAGTCAGAAGTGATTGCAAACAAAATGTTTGATTCAATGCGTGTCTTATGTCTGACAGCAGTCTTCACAGCAATTATTGCATTGACTGAGTGTCAGAATCAGTATGTCTTACCGAAGGGAATGATAGAAATGACCACAAATGAGCCGACAATTCAGGCCAAGGCATGCGATAATCGATTGCAACCGATATCTGTGTTCATCCTTTCGGCCGCGCATTCGAGGGGTAAGTACTTCGACAAAAGACAAGCGACGAGAGAGACCTGGGTTAGGGATACGAAGAGACATAACATTAGTGTCTATTTCGTGATCGGAATGAATAACAGTATTGAAAAAGAATTGAGAGAAGAGTCGAAAAATTATTCCGATATTATTCAGTTTGGATTCAAAGACAGTTACCATAATCTGACTCTGAAATCGATTTCAATCCTTCGTTGGGTTCAGAAGTACTGCAAAGAATCGAAATATATTCTGAAAGCAGACGACGACGTTGTAGTCAACCCATACTTATTAGTGAAGAGAATCAGTGAATTCCAGACCGGAATCCATGGATACGTTTACTACAATCATAGGCCGCCTTTGGATCCGACTTCGAAGATGTATATCCCGTGGGAGTACTGGCCGAACAAGACTTTCCCCGACTTCGTATTGGGTCCGGCCTATGTGTTGACCACTGATATTGTCGGTAAACTCATCCACACAATCGACACCTACACCGGGTACTACCTGTTCCACGAGGACGCGTTCATTACTGGAGTAATGGCTTCGAAGGCAGGGATCGATCGCTACGACAATCAACTGATCAGAGCTGACTATGACTGTAGCGATCCTTTACTCCTGTGCTGTCGTGTCGTCACCTATGAGTGCAAGACTGCTGACCATATGCGCAAGTATTGGTCCGATTGTATAAACCAGAGTATGATTACTGTCGCGAACAATACGACTGTTCGACAAAGTCTTCCATCGCTTCCATACTTATCATAGCATTCTTTGTCGTTGTAATCGTATGCCTAGTATTGGTCTGCATTACTGCCCTTTACTACTCGTATCAGAAACGGACTTAATTTGCAGTCAGTTATCGATTCTGAGAGCAAGTCCTAAAGAACTGAATCTAAACATAAAAACTATTCAAGAATTTCGATGAAAATAAAAATATTTAAAAATATTAAGAATTCATAAACTATTTAAACCTAAAAGTAATTCAATTCTATTCAACTGTTTATTCGATTGACACCAAAATTGTAATCTTTTTGATTGAATTTCAATAAAATTTTTTAAAAACATAAATTATTTCATATCTTTCCGTACAGTCAATACAGGGCTGCCGACACTTACGGTATTACACGGGAGATATTTTCATTCCTTCTGACCTGGATGAGCTAACAATGTCAATATTGAATAAAATTCACGATAAATGTGTGTCTTATCAGCAAAATATCAAAATTAAATCATTTGACCAGAGATGCGGAATCACTGTCAGTAGCAGTGATGGCCAAAGGGTTGCGAATGGATTGAAACAAATGTAATAAACTTCACATACTTTTCACACTATTATCTGATCCCATGTATTGGTCGGACAATGTGTTAACTCTTTTATAACTTTTTAATTGTAATTCATTTTATATCTTAATAAATGTCTGTCGAGTCTACAGTCAGTGAAAAAGCTCTTCAATGATAACGAATATTCGGTCTATTATTTTAAGCTATTATTTCAGTAGTTTATATGAGCCGGGGGTAAATGTGCTTTTATATCGGCCCCAAATCGGGCTCAGGTAGCCTATACTCAATTCCATTTTATTGTATTTTTTTTATTAAATAAAATGCAAAACGAAATACAAAAATAAATATATTTCAGTAAAAAAACAAAAATAAAACAATTTTTCACAAAAAAAAAAGAAAAACAAAAATTAAGTAAAGATTTAATGAAAATAAAAATAAACAGAAAATTAAGTCTTATTTCTGGCTATTGTCTGATGACTTCTTCATGTGTCTGATCGCAGCCTTCTTTATGTCAAACCTCTCGACCCAAGTCTTCCAGTCCTTCATTGAGAAACTGAATACCGACTGAACGCCTCTTTCCGGTTGACTCACATCGATGTCCGCGTTCTCGACCGACTGTATGACAGGTCCGCCGTCTTCCTGGTCGGCCCCAATCCGGGTCAATCCATCCTTAATCAGAAACGCCGAGTGAAATATGTTTTCCACAGTTTCTGACATTGATTTCGGATTTACAATGACTTCAATGTACGGAAGGTTAGAGTTCTTGAGCTCTAACTTCTTCACTGTATTCAGGATTAGCTCCACTTCCTGTGGTGTCGACTCTTCGCAGCTCTTCGTATTCAGATCTATCAGTGAGGCCATGGCTTGAGAGGACAGAACAGGCTTCTGGTGCCGGACTCGAGCTTTAATTTCCTTGTTTTGGCTCTGAATTGGTTGGGAATCAAAGCATCCATTAATGAACTCAAATGTCGACAAAACTCTATGAAAGCGACAGTAATTGCGGCCAAACTCTGACCAATCGATTTCATTGTCTGCTGTGGAAGCGTTCGGGTCCTCATTGTTGGCATCGATTGTGTGGAACGGATTCAAAGCTGTCAACAGTTTTTCGGCGAATTCTATTGAATCGAATTGTTTGGAATCGGTTTCAAGTCTTCGGACTAATTGAAGACCAATCGAGGCATTGGTTTGAATGCACTTCGCGTCCAAACGCATGTTCTCATTGACGCCGCCGGACAGGAAGTACCTGTCCTGACGGGCCAACTGTGCCGATAGCAGTGCAGTCGACCGGCAAATGTCGGACACGTTTTCCGCTTCTTTAGTCTTCAGTCCGATGTCGACGAAGACCTGCTTGTGCTCTGTCAGCACCTGTTCCGACAGGTCTGTGCGGATCATCGCCTGCTTTGACCGGCCGTTCAGTCCATTCAGTGGTCGGCGCGGACTCTGAGACCTCGAGGTCTGCGACTGACTCACCGATCGATCGCCGTCTCCGCCAATACCTTCATCTGAATCGCTGTCATCACTGATCTGTCCATTGAGTTGCGATCCGTCTTCTGATGCGAACAGTTGGCTATCACTGAACAAGTCTTGAGACATGTCTTCGGCGCTCAAACGGCTGTTAAATGAGTTTAATCTAAATTATGAATAGTTTTCAAAACGTTTTTAAGAAAATATGCAGTCATTTGGCGGCAATTGATTCGTACAGTAATTACGTCCAGAAATAGTGAGAAATGGTTTGCATTGAAAATATTATTTTTTTTGCATTGAAATGAATGCAAAATGTATTTGACTTTTGGTCTGATTTATGCGCAAACTCTTGATTAAAGCGACGATTATTTATGAATGAATGCATTGTTTTGTTTTCAACTTTAGTCACAGTTTGAATAATAATAACAATTAGTTTTGTTTTGAATTAAATTAATTTTAATTCAATTATATATTAAGGGAAAGACCGCTTATTATGAGTGACAACGATATGTCTGAGGTCTTCGGTAAGGCCTTGCGTCTACTGCACAGTCGGGCCAAAGACTCGGCCGATGTCTTGAAGGCTATGTTAGACGAAGTGCTGAAAAACAAGTCTAACAATCAGTTTGCGGCCAAAAATGTAAACTATTTTTTGTAATTAATATTTAAATACTAATTATCACTACATTATAGGACCCGAAGAAAGCGATTAAAGGCATCGAAACAGCGGTTATTAAGTCATCGATTGATTACAAAAAAGACATTTTCGATAAGAAATCCGGTTTTGAAAAAGTATTGCCTTTTTTCGGATCAAATAAAAAGTTTTTTTTTGTTTTGTTTTTAATTATAATTAAAATAAAATATTTTTTCTTTCTCTCGAAAACACAGATTAAAACCGAAACCAGTTTTGAGTATCCGCTGGAGAAGAAGAGACTGCGCTTGGATTCGCCGCAAACATCCCGTTCCACGTCGTCGAGTCCGACGCCGGCCGTACTTCAGATACCGGTGAAGCCGTCGGCCAATCAGATGGCCGGTGAGGATAAGAGTGCGGTTGCCGTTCGGTTTGAGGACGACTCGGAGGCCACGGATATAGAGGACGAGAATACAGACGCCGGAGAGTTCGCGGTTGAGATGGGATTGGCGTGCGTTCAGTGCAAGCAAATAGATATCGCGCCCAATAACCAGTTGGTTGAGTGCCAGGAGTGCCATAACCTCTACCATCAGGAGTGCCACAAACCTATGATCATCGATCAGGACATGTCTGACCCGCGGTTCGTCTGGTATTGCGCCAAATGCCAGAAGTCTATGAAGAAGATTGCGGTCAAACCCGTGAAGAACAGCAGCAAAGGTCCGCTTCTGGCGTCGACTTCGGCCGAAAGTGGCGGCCAATCGAAAGAGTACTCAACGCTGACCAGTATTCGCATCAAAACCCCCGTCAAAGGAGATAATGGTTCCGATGCGCGACTCATACAGCCGTTCAAACGGGAACCGAAAGTGTCTGTTCCCAGCACTGCCTTTCCCTCGTCGGTGACCTCTTCGGCAAAGCCTATAGGTTTGGCCGCTTTGGCCAATATTAGTCGCGCGAATCCCATATCCAGCAGTACTACCAGTGCTAACACGAAGAATAAAAATGGTAACAATGGCTCCAATACTCCATTCGCGAGCTCTTCGACCGCTTCGACAACATCTCAGAGCAGTTCCGCTCCTTCTCTGGCCTTAACTGCAGACAAAAGACTACAGAATATTAAGAAAATTAAATCTAATCGTCAGAAGTGAGACTCATATGCTTTGAATGCTATTTGTATTCAATATTTAAGACACTATTCAATGGTTTTCATTAAAAATAACTTCAATTCAAATGAGTTTTCATCTGAGAAATAGCACTGGAAGTCAGCGCCAAATGCACAGTATGTTTAGTTTAATTTCGATAATCACTGTTTTTATTATCAGATACTAACTGTGCACCTGTAGTGTCTGTGCCGTTTGCGCGGATCTATTTCTTGTAATCTATTATTCACTTCAATTCAATTGATTTTTTATGTGTTTTCTTATGAATTGATTTTTAATTTATTACAAAATAAAGTTTAATTTCTGCAAAGACTTATCCGGCTATAAATCAAATGAAGTTCTGGGCAAATAAACATTCAAACAGTTAGCCAGTTATAGTAAAATTCCATATGACCAAGATACTTAATGAAATAGCTTTTCTATATTTTGTTTTAATGAAAAATAATTTTGAATTTTCTTCAAATCATATCTATTTCAGTATAAATGTAGTGAAACTGATAGAACATATTTAGATTATAGTGCAGGTGATCTACACGTGTATGGGTCAGACGACAAGCTAATTTTTATCCTTATTTTCTTTTGTAAATCTTATCTACGTATTTGAATTTCCAGTACATTTGAATCCGTGGCTAAAAAATGCATTTTTTATTTATTTCTTTAAATTCTTTGAGATTTTTATTGCAAAACATGTTTTTGTTCGTAAAATATGAGATATTTATCAATAGTTCATAAAATACTGGATATTATGTAAAAAATATTTACAATACGGAAGAGAACGACAACTCTTCTCAACTGATCTCAAAATTTTTTGTTATAGTATTTCATATACACTACACAACTGTATCGTATCATACGATTCGTATGATTCAGATAACACACTAAATGACTGATTAGTAAATCAAGACATTTATAAAAGAGTATATTCTTATAGCATAATAGCAGGGATAGGGAACGGGTTTTGATCTAGGTACTTCCTGTTGTTTTGCACCAAGGTGAGTTAAGGCGAAAAAGTATTTTTTTCTGCCAAAATCGAGAACAAACAACAAAATTCATCTGATTTCAGGATCAATTTGATTTGAATAAATATACTTGCTTGTTCCATCCTTCCGGAATTCATACCTGCTTGTTCTGACCCTGATGTTTGTGTACTGTATTCCCCGATAAGAGTTCATTTTTGGATAATAATTAATCTCTGATTACTTTATAAATTTTGAAATTCTTGTATCTTTGTATCAATTCTTTATTTAAAAAATGTGTCGGGTACTAATTGGGCAAAAGGATCTGATCCAGGTGCATTTTAGCTAGCACATTCTCGACTCAGCTTTAAAGCCATTCATTGTGCTCACGTACTTCTGAACTGATTTTTATTCATTGGTAACAAAACTTAATATTTATTTAGAGAACTGATGACTAAAATCAGATTAATTTTGAATTTTAAATAACATTTTCTGTAAACGAGATAAAAATCATAGCACTTGTACTGTACTGTATGGGTAATCAGAACCAGAGTCGACTGGTTTTGTTTTGGTCAGACATCAGCATCAGAATCGTGGCTCCGGTTATTTGATTACTTTATTTTTATTTGATTATAATTATGATCTGATTATAATTAAATGCTCTACCAATTAATTTATGCGAACATTTTCAGTGCATAATATGTATGAAAAGCTTGACTCGATTTAAGTCATAAGTCGAGCGCAAGTAATAAAAGGATAGATTTTTATACTTAAGAATTAAATGTCAAATATGTTTAACGAAAAAATATTATTTTAGTTCAGAATTAATAATAATTTAAATTTTTTTTCATTCAAGACAATTGAAAGCAAATTCTTATAGAAATTATTTATATAAAGAATTTTTACGGTATATTCACTGATTAGAATACTAGGCCATCAACAATACTTGCAAGTTTGATTAACTAGATAGAAACTTCCTGGCAAAGCCGAATTAGTCGAGCAAAATTATAAATTCAACAAAATAGCCCTGCTTGTTGCTCATATACGAGCTTTATAAATTTTTTAGCAATGTTAATTCTTTATTTTCTGCCAAGGTCATGAAATAAAGTACTTTCTATCAGATTATTTGAGTCATTTGATAGCCCGGAGCATTTTGGCATAACATCCTAGCACATTTCTCAGCGATGTTATCCCGGGTATAGTTTAACTAAACAGTAACTGTTCTTAAAGTGCAATCAAACAACTGATAGCATCGATGAAAGTGTACTGAATATTGAGAACTGAATTATTGATAATTATTCGATTGATTTGAATAGGATTTCCACAACTAATACAGTGGTGTCTGAGAGGACTCACCAGTTATTTCAAGGCTTGGGAACGATAATCATGTAGTCATCTGTCAATTATCAAGATTAGTTCTATTGATAAATAAGTGCACTAAAGCTGAATCTGTGTTAATACTGATGACTCGCGAATATAAATATTAAATTATAACCAGTTTTTGCATTCATTTACAATTTTAAAGCGAATTCGAGTATAAACTCATTTTAAGAATTCATAGTATTATAGCATTTAATGAGAAAATAGTTGCAAAAACTTTAACTCTATTTAAAAGTAAAAAAAAAATTTATTGCGAAAAAAATATGACTAAAGAATCTGTGGTTAAGCCGACGGAAGACAATCTGTCTCTTGTTATACATAAAAAGGGAGACTTAAGGCTAGAACAGACACCCATTCCATCGAAATTAGGACCAAATGGTAAGAATCGGCTGAAAAATATCGTTAAAAATATTAAAAAATAATATTCTTTATACTACTTGTGCAGATGTATTGTGCAAAACACATTCGTGTGGACTGTGCGGCACAGATATCCACTATTGGATGCACGGCTTTATGAGTAGTTTTGTAATTAAAGAGCCACTGATTTTGGGCCACGAAGTCAGCGCACTGGTAGCCGAAGTCGGCTCTAATGTAACAAATGTAAAGCCGGGCGATCGGGTGGCCATCGAACCGGCCATACCGTGCAGAACGTGCCAGTACTGCAAGGAAGGCATGTACAACCACTGTCCCGTCTCAAATATACAAGTTAAAGGATCGCCACAATTCAATGGCATGCTGTGCAGATACTTCGAGCACCCGGCTGACTTTCTGTTCAAGTAAGTTTATGTCTATGTGTAACGATGCGAACGGGTTGGGTTCGGGATCAAAAAGGAGGTCCTCTGAAGGGTCTCAAGTATATTAGATGATAAAGAGTAAGCTTGGTATTATTTGAAGGTGTAGTGGGTCAGGATCAGGGTATTTGAAAATGTACCCCGGGGTGAATGTGTGTGCGGTTTGACTCCTTTCCGCTTCACTACTGTATCGAAGTTTTGTATAGAAAACAATTGATTTAATGTATTGATGCACTGGTAGACTGCCGGACAATGTGACCTGGGAAGAGGGGGCAATGGTTGAGCCCTTGGCTGTGGCCGTTCACGCCATCAGAAGAGTTAACTTGACAATCGGTCAGACGGTTTTGGTGTGCGGCGCCGGCACTATGGGAATGATGTGTTTGGCCGCCGCTAAGGCTTACGGCGCCTCCAAAGTCATAATGACTGGTATTTTATGAGAATTTTATAATAATTTTTGAAAATCTGTTCAACAAATCGATTCTCTATTCGCTCTTCAGATATAAATCAGTTCCGCTTAGATGTGGCCAAACAGATGGGTGCGGATGAGACGGTGCTCATTAACCTGAAGACCTTTGATGTCGAGGGAATTGCCGAAGAGGTCAGGAAGCGCTTGGGCGGTAAAGGCGCTAATATTACATTCGAGTGCACCGGCAATGAGGGCAGCACTAAAGTGGCCATTTATGCCACACATAACGGCGGAAAAGTAGCTTTAGTTGGTTTGGGTCCGCTTGAAGTGAAGGCACCGTTGGTTAACGCATCGCTCCGGGAAGTGGACATCATTGGTGTCTGTCGTTTCAGGAATTGGTAGGAATGGCAGCAAAAAAAATATAACTTTTTATTTGAATTCTAACTTAAGTGTAATCTCTTCTCTTTGGGTCAGTTATCCGATGGCCATATATCTGCTGGAAACCGGAAAAGTCAATCTCAAACCGCTTGTGACCCATAAGTATCCGTTAGAGAACTCTTTGGACGCCTTCAAGAAAATGCTTGAAATCGACGGCAATTCCATTAAAGTCCTCATTCAGTGCAATAAAGACTTTAATTAAACATTTTATACAAACATTATTTTCATTGCATTTATATTCATATTTAATCGCATTGTTATTCCCCTTAGTCTTAATCAATGACTCAATATATTTGTTGACCATTAGAGCCAACAAATCAGTAGATATTTTAAGCGTTTTTATTGAAGAACTTATTTTTTTATTTGATTTCTTATCAAAAAAAACATTTTATCTATAGTTTTGAGAAAGTTTTCTCAAATATTAAATCACTATTCAATCGCATGACTCGAATAAAAAACTAAAACATTTGATAATTAAATGCATTTCTAATCAAATAAATAAATATAACAATAGATATGAAAAAAAGTGTTTAGAAATTGATTTTAATGTTTAGTTTTGATATCATATGACTTGAAAACTATTGACAACTAATCCAGACATCAGTTAATTGTTTTTATAACTAAATTATTTATTAGTTTTTTGTATTTTTATCGACTTTTTCGTTAAAATACTCCCTTTTGGCGGCTCTTAAGAGAACATTAGTTAAAAAGTTTTTACTATCGATCGACTCGTTTCGTACGTTTGGCAATGGATTGCCTGAATAGTAGAAAAAATAGTGAAAACATTGGTTAATATTGAAAAAGTTTTCTACCGAATAGCCCCGGCTTATACTTGCATGCAATTGTGGCAAATTTTTTGACCAGGGGCGCAATTATATCCAAGTACAATTGCCCTATATTTTGTGCTTAATTTTTAATAGAAATTCTCAAAAAAAAATCTAAAAATAATTTATATTAAAAATAAGTTTTATTTAATTTTAATAATTTTTGTTTGAATTAAACAAAAAAAACTGATAATTCGTTTATATTTAAGGTTTAAAAAAATTTATTCTTGGTTAACCTCTCGTGCTCTGACAGGGGGATCATATGCCCTTGGCGCTTCACGCACCAATAAACCCTGTTTATATGAGTCTTATTAATAGCCTGGTCAATTAATTATTAATATTAATCCTTTATTTTTGAAATAATATATTGTTTTACACTCGACTATAATTAGTCCTAAATTTCTGACCGGGGGTGCCATTATATCTAGGTACAATTGCAGTAGATGACGAAACACTTGATCCTGGTCAAAATTGACTTACAAGTGCAGACAAGTATAAGTCAGGCTATTCGGTAAATAATATTTCAAAACAATAGTTCCATACCTTTTAGCTCCAAAACAGCCATTTGAAAGACACTGGTGTCAATACCCTTGGCCGTGTCCTTCTTATTAGTCGTGTTCTTGGTCTCCAACGGCAGTAAATACATAGAAGTGAAGGAAGAACTGTATGTCATATAACGCGGAACTAAGACTTTGAACAGTTTGTGGATTAAATTCTTTTCCTTTTAAATGAATAATTGAAGCAATAATTAAAAATATAATCAAAAAAACTGAATACGAGTGCAGTCCGCACCAGTAGGTAGAAGTTGGCCGTTTCCATAGTAGGCCTGTGCAGATCGCCATTACGTATCGCTTCCATAATCAGCTAAACGTTTTGTACAAACCATTTGTTAATTAAGTTTTTAATTCAATTAGTTTTCAATATAACGGATAACGACAGACAAGGCGTAGACAAATAGGCACTGGATTTACGTGTCGGCCCAAACAGGCCTGTTATGAGTGCAGTCCAAATCCAGACCCCTTTTGGGACCGAAAGACAATATCAGATCCTTTTTGTATCCATTCTTAACACTCATATTGTTTACTAAATATAAGCCGAATATTACCCCCGGTTTGAGCCATCCCTGCGCTCATGGCATGTCATTATCGCTTATATATGTAAAATATTGATTTGACGGCACAGTAAGCAATACTACCGACCCGTTCGGTGTAGTTCCTGATCTCATAAGCCTTAAAGTAGGAGAGCTCAACCCTCTCGTCCCTAATGAGCTGGGTAACGAACTTGGCGATGGCCTGGAGTCGCATCTGTTTGCCGAACAGTTGTCGCCGCCATTCCTCCCCTGCCCGGACAGTGATCTGTTCCGCGGGAATGGGATATCGTATTCGTGGCAACAGTTTCTCTACACGTGTCTGAAATCCAATACAAATAATAAATAAATTAATTAATAAAACAATTAATGCGTTCAATGAGTGTCTTGTGCTTACCGTCGGATACCTTGCGCGCATCCAATGGGCTGTAATAGCAATCAAATTAATTGTATATTAAGATTAAAATATAACTTAATATATGAATGAAATTAATGTTTTAAATACCGATCGGAAACTTGAAAACCATTTTATGTGTCAATAGTTTTACTTCAGATTTAATTTAATACAAAATTCAATATTATTTTGCAATCAAAACAAAAACACATGAATAGCGACAGTATATCCGCACATAAAGTACGTTACGATATATTGCCCCCTATTTTGTAAATATACGGACTGTTTGACTGTTTTTAGTTATTTATCTATTTTATTGATAATTACTTCTCAGCTCTATTCGTAACGTTGTTTATGTATGGGATTTAAAAAACTTTTGTAACCAAAACAATGTAAACATTAATTTTGTTTTTCATTTAAAAATGTTTTTTATATTTATTTAGATTTTAAGAAAACAATTAATTAATTGTTTAATGAATGCAATGAAAGGCACGAATGGATCCAACAGTGCATTGAATGCATCGAAACGATTGCGACAACACTTTGCCTATGCTTTCAATCAGTGTTTGTCTGAGGTTTGCAATCATTTAATTGTTTTCATTATTTTGTTTTAATTAATTAATTATTTTTTGTTTTTGTTTTTTGCATTTTTCTAACCAAAGGCCACAATATATGCGAATTGTATTGAATTAAATGACATCCAAAACGTCAGAAAAGATATTTGTTTTAATGAATTCAAAAAACTTCGGATTTGTTTTCAAAACTGTATTAAAAATATTAAATAAAAAAAAATATTTTAATTGTTTTTTTCTGTTTTTAATGTATGGAAAAAAAATTATTAATAATTTATTAGATATTAAAAAAAAATAAAATTATTCATCAATACTGAACTGGATATTCAATATTCTTTATTTTGTGCAAGCTCATAATCAAGCACATACAATAAATAGGCCACCAAGTACACCTACCTTGCACACCCAGTTACATAAACTGGAACAATTATCTAATTTTCAAAATAAGAGGAAAATATCAGAAATAAATCGAAGGGCCGGAAAATTGAAGTAGATCATTGATTGAATAAAGCTACTAGGTCATTCAACCCGAACCCAAATGGAAACACTGATAACTTCCTGATATTCTATTGCATTATTCGAACCAAACAATAGTCAAAATTATTTGCTGACAATAAACAAGCATAAAGTGTATGAAAGGTAACATCAAATTCAGCATGGTCAATGTGGTCAATATTTTCAAATTGGTCTATACTAGCTTGCTACTAGGCGTAAAGAACCTAGTATCATATTGCCTTGTTCGATTACTATTCCGCACAAATGATTTTGCTATGAAATATCAGCCATCAAATGGGGATAAGTTTCTGGTGTCGTATCCGAAGACAGGGTCGACCTGGGTCAATTACATAGCTCATTTAATTCACCATGGTGGCGAAATTGATAAGATAGGTCATAAAGAAATGTTACAGAATTTCATCGACTATTCGGGTAAAGATTTCGTTAATCATCTTCTAATCAAAACACATTTACCCCCGGATTATATACACTATTCGAATAAAAGCGTTAAATACGTGACAGTAATACGCAATCCTAAGGACACTATTGTATCTCTGCTCAATTTTATCAATAATGTGCTTGAGTTCAAAGGCTATTCCGTTAGACTTGGCTTTAATGCGATTTTCTTTATATTCAATATAAAACTTAATAATTATTTTGAGTTCACTCGTCAACTCTGGTTACGCCGATACGATAGCAATTTCACCTTGCTCGTTTATGAGGACATGAAGCGCGATATACGACCTGCGATCTTGAAAATAGCCCGGTTTATGGGCAGTCAGTATTTGAATCAATTGTTGGCCAATAATGAAGAGATTTTGAAGAAAGTTATTAAACGTTCGGAGTTTAGCCAAATGAGAAAGGACCTTTCTTCAAAAGGATCGGACCATGATAATATCATGGCCAGTAAGTTTTTTCATGCGGGTACTATTAAACAATGGAAAAAGCATTTGAATAAAGGTCAGAGCGATTTGATTGACCAGCTTTTTATGGATACCTTCAAAGGAACCGGTTTAGAAAGTATGTGGACAATGGATATGGATTGGCATTGATATTAAAGTCTTATTTTGTTTAGAAATAATCAAAATTCAGAAATAAATTGCATTTTATTTGAAATTAATATTTAATTTATTTTTATTGTTATTATTGAAAACCGATTACTAGTGTTCGAGATATTTCCCTCCCAGGGATGCTCCCAATAGACCACCCGAATTCCCAGTTTTTTTTTGGGAATTACCAGAAGATATGGAACTTGCTCATTTTCCGGGTGTATATCCCTGGGGAGTGGGAGGGCTCGAACGCTAATTATTACTCAATGTTTTCATATTCTCTCAATTTGTTTAACAAATACTTATTTAGATATATATTCTGATGAATAGCCGAAAAAAAGTCGACATGGGTCCAATAGGGATACGGAACGGTATGCCAGTCATTCAGATCTAGGGATGATCAAGTTCAATATGATCATCAATTCTATATAAGTATCCATTACATTTTTAAAGTGTAATCTATTTGTATCATATGTAAGGGTGCAGAAAATTTCCAAAGAATTTAACTGGATAGAATAGAATACTGCACTGTACCGGGTATTCGTTTGGCCAGTCGTTCCACATCTGTTGGGTTACTCAACGGATCATTCCATCCATTGATTAGAATAATATTTTTCGACAAAATATTTTCCAACGGATAAGCCGGCGGTTGAGTCTGATTGTATCGGATCAGGTTCTCTCCAACTGTATAATTGTACATGGTGAACTGATTATTGAGCGTGAGTTGTGCGTAATGCAATAGAACCCTGGTGGAACCGACTTCGCTTGAGCTGACATGGATTGCCGGAACTCTGGTCTGAATATGAATTAAAAGAATATGTTTTATCAAAAGAATCAAAAGAAAAGCACCCGTATATCAAATGGCCCGGAAGGGGTCGAGGGTGATTTAGGGTATGTAATTCCTCCCGGGGCGAAATACAGCTACAAAACCTTCCATAAAACCTATTGTAAGCTGCACTCACATCGTCAGTATTATACGGGTCACTTCCATACATCATCTCGCTCATTTTGCCGCAGGCAGTATTCAAATAATCATTACCACAGATGAATTTACCGATAAATTCATTGACGTGCACAGGTAGGCCTATGGGCTTTGACATATGCCTGTGTTGGCCATTGATATTGATTTATATTTTAAATATGATTTAAATTAATTATAATTTCAATACAAACCGTAATAAGGGTTCGATTGGCGCCAAGTTTTTTGGTAGTCCTCTAACGTTCCCCAAATAAGCTATCGGTGCCATTGCTATGAATGGCTTTATATATATTTCATATTCAGGTCTTAATGACAACAGAATTATCATTTGTGTCGTTCCCATAGAAAAGCCGATATAAGAGAGAGAATCTGTTGTTTCGATTGATTAATACATTTGTGTTATTAAACCGATTATAAGAATGAGTTTTAATTTTACTCTTTTTTGTTTCGTTCAGAACTGTGTCGATAACAGCCGGCACATCGTTTAAGGCAAGCTCAGTGAGGCTATAGGCCCAATAGAGTGGGTCTATTCAAATAAAAAAGTAGATTTGCTTAAAATTATTAACAAGTAACTTCTTTGTTAAATTTATTCAGGAACTAATTGATTGTTTCATATATGATCTTGATAGAATTGAGCTCTCACTGTCCTGATGGAGATACAAGTGTTTACTGGAATATTGATTGCCCCGGGTGTTGGCCAACCATACATCATAACCACATGCGGACAGAGTGTAGCCCAGAGTTGAAATCAGAGTTGTATTGCAATCATTGACTACTGTATTGTTGTCTTCAGAATAGACTCCCCTCCCATCCAGGGAACCATTTCGACTAACCAGGAACGCTTCGGCACTTCCCTGCACACCGTGCCATAGAAGTACAGGTTTGGGCTTCAGTTCATTCCTATCGATGTTTGGGTTAATTATCCGAAATATACCCAAAATATATCCGTCGGCTGTCGTTGTCGTATACTCTTCACATCCAAAGCCACGACTTCTCAAAAATCCGGGCTTTTATTGGAATTAAAAGCAATAACTATTTATTTATATGAAATTCAATGAACCCCTGGTCATCCCATAGATAGAAGAGTCAAGTAGATCTCAAGGAAATATTTTAACCTAATTTAGGGTTATTTTTATTAAAGTTTACTATAATTTTTGTATTTCTGTACTCAAGGTACTAGTGATCGAGTGAATTATTGAACTACACAATTACCACGTTGCGAAATATATCCGGGTCATCGCTGTACAGGTGATCGATTTGGCTCTCAATCTCTAATATGAATAGAAATATAAACAATATTTCAACGAATGAATTCATTTCATATAATATTATTTATTATTTTTTGATTAAATATTTATAAAATAAAACTATTTATTCAAAAGAATTATTATTTTATTTAATCGTATTTTCAAATAACAAAAATTAATACAATTTTTTTAAAAAAAAACTTTTAGTCTTTAACTGAATTCATAACTATTTTCTATAATAATGCGGAAAATATTTAACATCTTTTTAAGTATTATTTTTGTAACAATTGTTAATAAAATATGTTTTTTGAATATAAACTATATTTAACAATAGAATCATCTTTTGGAAATATGGCCAGGTTCAGTTTTAGTATTTCTATTGTATAGTCAAAATAGCTGTTTGAACTGTAACATAGTTTAGAATTAGAATCATTTTCAAAATATAGCCATGGTCAATATTAATATTTTAATCTAATGCTAATTTAATAGATTAATACGGAATCTAATGTCTGTTCAACTCTGGAGTAATATTTATTTTCAGTCCACTCGTCAACTCTGGTTACGCCGATACGATAGCAATTTCACCTTGCTCGCTTATGAGGACATGAAGCGCGATATACGACCTGCGCCCTTGAAAATAGCCCGGTTTATGGGCAGTCAGTATTTGAATCAATTGTTGGCCAATAATGAAGAGATTCTGAAGAAAGTTATCAAACGTTCGGAGTTTAGCCAAATGAGAAAGGACCTTTCCTCAAAAGGATCGGAATCAGGATATATTTTGGACATTTATTTTCTGATCTGGGCTTTAAATATCAGTTTTCAAATTCAAATCAATTCATGTTTTCAAACATTTTTATTCGATTTTATCTCAAAAAAAAGGTTTACAAAAAAAATTGCGGAAAAAAACAAAATTCTATTCAAAAAAAATGACATTCAATATGAATCGGATTATAATTATTGAGAAAAAAAACAAAATACAAAAAAACAAAAACAAAAAAATCAATAATTATTTTATTCGCAAAAAAAATTATAAATTATATCAAAAAACAAAAAAAAATTCAAAAAAAAAACTGAAAACAAAAACATTTTTCTCAATAAAACAGCAAAACATTGAACACTAAACCAAACGAACGAACGAACGAACGGCTCAGTCATCGGCCAAAGGAGTGATAACTACTTGTATTTTAAGTGTATCGCTATCTGTGCCGATCAGATACACTGATTTGTCACCATTGGGGGCGCCGTTGGCCGAAGAGATCACTTCATTGAGTGCATCGAATGGTATGACGTCATCGATGTTAAGCAACGAATCGGTTTCGGTGAACGTCCGCACCGTTCGCACCACTCTATGGATGTATTCAATGCCATCGACTTTAGCGGACAATAGGATACCGATAGAGACGCGTCGACTCAGACAGCCGGTGTCCGACTGGCGCACAGTTAGCCGGACAGTCTTGTAGACGCACTCAGGCATCTCGAAACTGGTTGTCCAGTGAATCAAAAAGAATTTCTTAAACCAAATGCCTTTCGGATAGATCTCAATAACCCATTCGAAGCCGGGATTGGTATCACTGAACAGACAGCGCTTGAGTCCACTGCCGGCCGCTCTGTTCTGTTCCACTTCGGACAGTGCGGACGGAGTGTTGAATATGAGTGTCCGGACGCCATAAACGGGTAGATTCTTATAGTTCTCGATGAGTAGCGAAGAGCTCCACTTCTCTGTCGTGTAGAGCCGGGGCGTCACTGATAGCGCCGGCAGTTTCGACCGGAGCTCTGCTGTCAGACCAGTCGAGTGGTATTCCATAGCGTTTGACATTTTGGCAAAAAATAAGTCTTTGTAGCGAACAGTAAGCGGACTAATGAGGAGTCGGGCCAACTGGTTGGGCTCCATCATCGGGAACCGGATGTTCGACATCACTAGCGGAACCAATTGGTCAAAAAACTCATCGCTGACCAGTTTGAGGCGCCTTTCCTGCGCCGCCAGCCAATTGGCCACAATCTGGAAGAGCCGGTACTCATCCGTCACCACCAGATCCGACTTCTTCAGGAATGTGATCAACACTTCTGTCTCCAAATCGACAAAACTGTTAAGTAATGGACAATAGGTTTAAATACAAGACATTCGGCACACATATGTCGGTCGACCTACTCGTTCATATGGGAGACGGCCTCGAAATTCCAGGCAACAAAGTCTATACAGGCCTGGGTTATGGACTGGTGGCCGCACGTCAGTGTGTACTGTAGCCAACTGACCAGTTGGTTGTGTTTAGTGGCGGAGACGATATGTTTGCGCATATATTCGACACAAAGTGTAACCAAATCTCTGACATTGTATTTGTCGGCCAATGCGACCAACGGTAGGACCAGATTGTGGTTAATGTTAATGATGCCGGTGTACAGGTATTTGAGGAACTCCGGGAACACTTTTGCACAGTCGGCCTCCTCCTGGAGCACAATTGTCTTCTCTTGCGATTCGCTCCAAATCGGGTTCATTAGCATCACCTGAAAGACGTCGGATGAGGCGCACAGTATGAGCCGATGGGACGGGTATTGTTTGCCACCGACTTCGATGACAATGTCCGACAACAGCCGTTCCGCGTATAGGCCGGCGATCTTCTCCAGCACTTTAACCGAGTTATCGATCTTTTGCTCGTGAATGCCGTTACAGTTCAGGTGATTGGATCCGCACCGGGATCTGTAGCCGCCATCACATGACGACTGTTTCGAAGACATTGAATACATGAATGGCTACAACAGTGCAGAAGAGAAAACATTTGAATCCAAACCCTGTTTTTTGCAGTAAGTATTGAGAGATTATATGCAAAAAACTAATTAGTATTATAGCTATTGATTGGCTTTAATGCGAAACTGAAGTTCAGTTCGTATTCATTAACTATTTATTATATATTTTTATTATTTTTTTTCGTTTATTAGTCTAATTGGCAGTAATTCTGAGCTTTTAATGAATAGATCTGTCAATTAGTATAATAACTGCACAACTCTTACAGTACAAGCAATCGATCGATAATTTTATTTTTCACTAATTAATTGAAAATAATATTCAAATTCTGATACAATTCTAACAAAAAAAAAGTAAAAATTTTATCATAACTTGACTTCTGATAAGAAATTAATGAATTGAATGAAAAACTCAAAACTAAAGCTCAATTTAATGAATAAAAATAGCAATGCTTTTGACATTTAAAGCCTAATCGGAGTTTAATAATGCAAACGAAGTATTGGTTTATAATTACATAATATTACGTAAACTTCATATTAAATGACAATTCAATTAACGAAGGAATTGAATGTCATTCTGAAAATTGCAC
Organism: Eueremaeus valkanovi; assembly: GCA_034693305.1. Classification (NCBI taxonomy): domain Eukaryota; kingdom Metazoa; phylum Arthropoda; class Arachnida; order Sarcoptiformes; family Eremaeidae; genus Eueremaeus; species Eueremaeus valkanovi. The sequence goes on along the minus strand of JAQIWA010000347.1, from coordinate 12,897 downwards.
GATAGCTCAAATATCAAGGTCACAATTGAAACAAAAATAGAGCCGAATAATAGCATTCTTATAACAAACTCTAAATATATGACAGAATATTCTTGATATATACCAGGGATAAAATCAGCCTAACCTCAACTGACCTAGTATCAACCTAATATTAAAATATACCATGATTACTACCCTGGCTACCAGACCCAACTAACCTCGAAGCACGTAGCTTAATTATAACAGGGTCTTTCTATGGATACAACCAAGGTATCATTTTAACCCTTGGTCACCTACTATTCGACTCCCGGGTCATATGTGGGCAGAAAATATAATTTAATTAAAAATAGATTTAAATTAAAAAAATGAATTACAGAAAAAAATGATTCAATTAATGAAATAAAAAAAACAAAACTTATTATTATTATTAATAAATATTGTCTTTAATTAAAAATTAATTTTTAAAAAACAGATTAAAATAATTGAAAAATAATTGAAAACCTTTTGTAAACAAATATTTACCTCTGATTTGTGAACCAATTGTATAAACAATTAATTAAATTACATTAAAATCGTTGTTAAGCTTAGAAACGGATAAACACATTGAATACTAATTTAAATATTTTATTGCTTTTAAACAAATAATTAATTATTACTGAAATTAAACGTATTTTTCAAAACTCAAACTGTATTTACATTTTGTGTGATTTACTCTCTGTCGAGTGCCATTCAAAAAGAACGTACAAAACATAGAGAGAGGGAGAGAGGGGGTGACGAATAGCTCATACCAATACTCACTGTTAATATTGTCGACACTCAGACAGTATGTGTGGGTTCTATAAAAATGCTTTACATTTATCGTACTATATATTGTGGGTTCATCTCCATAGCAACCAAATTCGGATTTAAGTAACAACTATTTATATACAATAAAATCCATTTGTATTATAAGTCGATTAAATAATTGTTAATTCAATTAATAATTAGTTTTATTCATAAAATAATTTAAGAAAATTTTTATATTATTTTAATGAATAATATTGTGTTTAAATCTTTGCTTGAATATTGATATTTTGTATGACAGTAACACTAATGAGGACTAACTGTATATGTTTTGGTTATCATATGTTTTGATCAATAAATAGCAAAACAAAGCTTTGAATTCAATATCAGTTTTAATATAAAAGTTAATAAAATATATCTTTAATTGTGTTTACAAATAGTTATTATAATTAAAGACTATTTTTATTGATTAACTAATGTCTGTATCATTTGACTGAATATTTTCCACACATTTAACACAACTTTCTCTTATGATTCATAAAAACAATAAACAAAACAATAAAAACAATTTAAATGTATTATCAGATCAATAGATAAAAAGCTAACAAATTATATACGAAATTAAACTTAAGCTTAATATACGTGTCGTTCACATCACTAATAAAGATAAATATAATTAAACATTAAATTTAATTACATATACAGTGAATGCAAACACAAGTATAACAACATTTAAAGTCTAAATACAATTAAAGATTTTTATTATTTTATTACTATTTAAGTGCAGAAGAAGTTTATAGTCTTTTGCACTCAATGTTTGGTTACTATCACTGAATACTTATCATAAACTTTGACACAAATATATGTATTATTTATACTATTTATTAGTCAAAGCTTTTTCTCTCTCAGACAGCAAAAACTTATTAGACTTTTGGTTCAAATTTTTCCGTTTAATTCAATTCAATACAAGTTTTTGTTTTTAAGGCTATATTTTCGGGTATAATGTGTGGAATATTCGGCTGTATTTGTGATCAAAACTCATTAAATAAGGTATTTATTGAATATTTTTTCTGAATATTTATTACAATTAATTCAAACAATTTATTAATTATTGTTTTAAGAGCTCTTGAATAGTAAGTTAAGCTCAATTAGTTCAAAAGCTATCATGCTACTTTTAAAAATAGTGACTTTTTAATTAGCTTCCTACTATTATACACCAGATTATCCAAGCTATTTTAAAAATAACCACTTATTGTGTTATTTAAACCCAGTTTAGGATCAAAACTTATTTTTTTTCAAATAACCAATTATTTAAGTAATTATTTTATTTATTAAATGAGATATTTTTGCTGATAGATTAAGCAAGGTATAATTAGTCTTCAAATTTATCGAGGTAAATATTGCAGGAAAAATGAACCTGACAACTTGAGAAATTCATTTATGCAAGAATGTCATCAAATATTGTATATTATAGTTGGTTTTGAATAATAAGGAATTTTTCCGGAATTTTATTAATTTGTGGAAAATATTAATCATTTTTCCCAAACAAACAAATATTGATTTAATAATATATATCAAGATATTTACAAACAGTTTACGGGAAAAGTATTTCTCTTAAATAGTTTTCCTGAAATACTTATGCAAATAGAAAATAAATCACATTTTTATCGCATAAATAGTTTTGAATGAATTTCTGTTTCAAAGTTCAAAAACCAATTATAAGAATAAGATTTTGTTTTGAGATAAATATTCAGAAATATTTCAAACAAAAGCTCAGATTTCTATCCATTGATAAAAAAATTTTTGATTCTCTTATCGAAAGATCAATTCAAATGAGTCGATCCGCCACTTCCTGTCCCGTCGAGGCCCGGATCAGTTCGCGAGACTACAGATACCACTCTTTGATAACGATTACAAAACTGGTCTACAGTTATGTCTAATGAGTTCTGGCCTTCAATTACGTGGCAAACAGTTATGCGATCAGCCATTGATGGACAGCACAGGGAATGTCCTTCAATGGAATGGCCAGGTATTCGGCGGAGGCATCAAAATCAATGAAAGCGAATCAGACACTGAAGTACTGATGGCTCGACTGTCCGAATGTCGATCGGATGCACAACTGATCCAAGTGCTGTCACAGATAGCCGGCCCCTGGAGCTTCACCTTCTGGAACAGCACTACGAAGTGCTTTTGGTTCGGGAGAGACATATTGGGCCGAAGAAGCCTTTGCTGGAACACCAATAGCAGAGACAAGCATCTGATCATATCATCCATTTGTCACTTCGATTGCGAAATACCACTGAATTGGGAGGAACTGCCGGCCAATGGTGTCTATTGTCTCGACTTCTCAACAGTCCGTTCATTAGCGGAAACGATATCTGATTTAAGACACTATCCATGGAATCAACGAATCTCTGGCGAGAAATTGGTCACCGATTCCGACGCCATTTGTCTCACATCTGCCATAACTGTGCCGCTGAACAGATCGCTGCCGACAGATATGGATAACAACAACGATTGCGAACAAATACCGGAAGAAGTGATCCAACAGTTCATAGAAGTATTGCGCGAATCAATCAGAAAGCGATGTCTTAATCATCAAAGCCTTTGTAAGAAGTGTTTCGTCAGATCTCTTAATCCAAACGAAGACAACACGGAATACGTGAGCGGCTTCTCATCGGACAGTGAGGGCGACATATTGGGAACGTCGCCCAATCAGGACCGGATGCCACCCAAACCCATGGGTCGGAAGGAGTGCTCACACGCGTCGACTGCAATACTATTTTCCGGTGGTTTGGATTCGACTATAATTGCATTAATGGCCGACCAGTGCATACCGAAGACACTGCCCATTGATCTGTTGAACGTTGCCTTCGATAGCGACGCACCGGACAGGGACACGGGTCTGAAGGCCTGGGATGAGTTGAAGGCCTTGCGACCGAACAGGCGCTGGAATTTCGTCAGTATTTACATCAGTAAAGAAGAGTTGGTTTTAATGCGAGAAAAACACATAAAATATTTGGTCAAACCCTCCCATACGGTGCTCGACGACAGCATCGGGTGCGCCATATGGTTCGCGGCCAACGGCAAGGGTCTGCTTATGGAAGAACATGAGGTGACCTCTGTTTATGAGACGCCGGCGCGCGTTGTCCTCCTGGGAATGGGAGCCGACGAACAACTGGCCGGTTATACACGACATAGACGTGTGTTCGATAAGGAGGGCTGGAGTGGACTCATAGACGAGATTGCGCTCGAAATCGATCGCTTGTCGTCTAGAAATCTGGGCAGAGATGACCGGGTGACCAGTGATCACGGCCGAGAGCCCCGCTATCCTTTCCTGGACGAGGATGTAATCAATTTCCTGAACGGACTGCCCGTTTGGCAGAAGTGTAATCTCCGGCTCAGCCGAAGCGCCGGCGAAAAGCTATTGTTGCGATTAGTGGCCAATCGGTTGGGTTTGTGTCAGACCTCTCAGCACCTGAAGAGAGCCATTCAGTTCGGCTCAAGGATTGCCAAAATCGAAGTAAACAGAGAAAAAGGGGACGAACTGTGCTCTCGGCTAACGAACTGATGGCTTGAATTCGCATTCATTTTATATTTTCTTTAGATTTTTAAACAAATAAATAAAAAATAATTGAAAAACAAAATAAAAATAATTCCAAAACTACTCCGGTATTAGACTTATTCCTTAAATCTCTTTTTATAACTAAATATTTTTTTTTAATTATAATTCTGTTTGTATTGAATTCAATAATAAAATTATTGCAAAACTACAATAAAATCAATTCAAAGGTACGCAAGGCATGACACTTGAAATGCTTGCACATATTTAAACAAGATAATTTTTTCAAAATCACTTACATTATCTCAAAACTACTTAAATTATTCACATATTTTTGGCGAATTCTTTTAGACTACCATGCTAGTCTCAGTCAACTATTTTATACCTTGTTAATAGCGAAAGTTCGCAATCTTTGATTGCCTTTCGCTGTGGGAGTGAATCCAGTGAAACACGATATCAGTATTCGAGCACATTCTTCAAATAGGTCTCAAATTTTAAGTTTCAAAGTTTTTGTTTATATTATAATAATTTTCAGAAAACTTTTGTAAACTTCTGTTTGCGAGCAATGAATTGCAAAGATTTTTTGAGAATTATATAAACAAAACTTTGAAACTACTTATAATTTGAGCCCTATTGCAAGAATGTGCTCGACTATTGATATCGTGTTTCACTCGAGCATTCGGTTCAGTCTGATTGGTCAATGTCTGAGTAAGAGAACGGCCAAGGGCAATTAGTTTTGCTTGTAAATAGTTCTCGAAAACGGTTTACTAAACTTCGTTTGAAATGTATGTAAAATAATAATAGATTTTGTGTTTAATTCATTGCAAATGTATTTTAATCATTAAAAGTTTAAAATCAAAGTACCAGGAATTGATGATAAAACAGGATTTTGGTTATTTGCAATGAAATAGAAGTACCAGGAATTGATATTAAAGTTGAATCAGGGTCGGTTTACCGCATATTCTTGTTTTCCGTTGTAAGTAAAAGAAGTTATTCTTGGCTTTGATTCTTATATTTTATATAAGAACTTAAGTTTTTATCACCACTTTCTTTAGAAATGGAGATTATCAATTTGCTATTACCCCCCCCCCCAACCCAAAGGTAAGCAAGGCATGACACTTGAAATTCGTGCACATATGGAACCAGATTATTTTTACACAATGTAATATTATCTCAGGTCAACTTAAATTATTTCCATTATTTTAAACTAGCATGTTTATTTCAGACACTATTTTGTAGCCATTTATGAATCGAAAAATATATGAATATTTTAAACATTATTCATATTCACAATAACTCTATATTTCACAGAATATTCTGAAGACTGTAATCATTAACGCATTGATAGTGTGTTTGAAATGATTTTTGAAAGCAGTGAAAGTCAGATCAAAAGTGAAGAAAACTAATTACCGAATTCTCTGACCAAAGACGCCATGGCGTCTTATGTCACGGGTCCCTGACTCGGGTAGACTTCAAAATAGCATGGCGTGTTACCTAGGTAAGACGCCACCCTCCCTTAGAGATTGAGATGAGACGCCATGGCGTGACATAAGATATTAATAGCAATGAATACATTTATTTATCAATTCAATGACTAATTATACATTTAAATCAAAAAACAGAGAATTATTTCTATTTAAGACATTTAGTCGTCTAATGTATTAATGGATTCGTTGACGTCTATAATGTCCTGCATTTCTTCCACATCGGATTCAGTATCTGTCAGACCTGTCGCTTCGTATTGCTCGCATTCTGGAGCACTTCCAGTGCTTAACAAATCTCTGAGCCGTGAATGTAGTACAGAATCGTCGCGTTTGGGGCCCATATTGCAGAACAAGAAGCTGTCAATGATCTGTTGTGTCGGCAATTCCTTCCATGCCTTAAGACACCACTGAGCCACCAATGCATAGGCGGGCCGTTTTGTGATCCCTTTTTTGTTGAGTTCTTTGGGGTCTTTCGGGGAACCCATCCAATCGGACCACTGCTTCTTGATAGATGACTTGACCGATCGGTTCCACGAAAGGTCTGCCGGCTGGAGAAGTGGTGTCATACCTGAAGGTATGATCTCAACTCTTGTGTCGTTATGTTTAGCCATCAGTTTCTTGAATTGAGTGCTTCGGTGAGGAGTGGCGGCATCGATGGCCAATAATGTCCTATATTTAGGTCCATTCGTTCGCTTCAAATGGAAATTAAAGAAATAACCACCTGGTCTAGTCTTGTAGACACTCGTACGCCACTCATTCATTAGATCTCCGTTCACCGAACCCTTAGCGCTGACCATAATTTTTATCCCTTTCGGAAAACACTCTTTTTTCGGGACTTTTTTAAGTCCTTTGAAGATTATTGCCGGCTCACATTTGCGCCCATCATTGTATGCACACAGCATAAGAGTGAACCGCAATTTCTCGCTTCCGGTTGTCTTCAGTTGCACTGATTTCGATCCAATGGTGTCATACGTTTTATTTTGTGGCGAATCAAGGCACACCGGCATCTCATCCATATTCAGAATATTGTAATCCGATCCCAACTGTTGTTCTCTGAACTTCTCGATCCGGTCAAAGAATAGCCGGCTTATGTCCAGCGCATCGGCGGGTATTTTCTGCCCAACTGATGTTACTGTGCGTGAAGCCAATCGATTTCTCTCTAAAAACCCGTTCAGCCAACCCCATGATGCACTGAATGTCTGTCCATTTAAATGACGAGATTTGCCGAAGACATCCAATGCTTTAGCCATAAGTAGTTCAGAAGTGACGACAAGTTTTGATTCTCTTTTCATGTGAAACCATTGGATCACTTCAGTGTCCACTTCAGGAAACTTTGGTTTTCTTTCTTTCGGTAGTTTACGTCTATTCTTAATTCTTATTTCTCTGTTCTTCAGAACCATCTGGAGCTCTTCTTCTTTGCGAACCCAATCCCGAATACACGACCGGACATAACCGAAGTGTCTTTGGGTTTGAGACACATTTCCGCCATTTTCTTTGTGCCATTTGATTACTTCGAGTTTGCGTTCAATTGTTATAGATTTAAGTCTCCGCTTCTTTGCGGCACTTCTTGGAGTCGCACCAGAAGTGCCTTCAACTCCCGATGCGATGGTATTGACATGCGTTTCACTTCTCTGGCTATCAGACACTTCTAACATAATTTCAGTTTCACTACTATTTTCACTCATGTCTTCGCTGTTGACATTGATTGTGTCGCCGATTGTGTGGCCGAAAATATCTTCATTTGAAGACAACTCACTGTTTTGTGACATTTTTAGGGATAAAATGAGGACTACTTGTAATCACAAAAGCATTGACTGACAGGAAGTGGTTATGAGTTATGGATTTTTATTGCATTTCATTTAAAACATTACTACAGTTGTGACAAAACTTTTGGCATTTGACTCATTATTTCAGTCAAAACTGGGTGGCGTGTTACCTAGATAAGACGCCACCCTATCTAAGGAACTGAGATAAGACGCCATGGCGTCTTTGGTCAGAGAATTCGGTATTTTTCTAAATTAGCAATTAATTGCAAAACTTAGGTACCGGTACAGTACCAGTGCTTAAGCGAGTTGAGTAAACTACCCCTCGATATGGCATTGCTTTGCTATATCTGATGTAAATTCTTTATTAATTATATTTCAAGTTCTTATAGGCATTCCAATCGATTTTCTCCTTCTTTTCTCCATTTACTCTCTCTTACTCTCTCACTCACTCTCTCTCTCCCTTCCTCCTTCTCCCTCTCCGACACTTTCTCGTAAATGTCTTATCGAAGTGACAAAAGTTCTGTTTATGATATGAAAGAATACAAAAAGAAATGATTGCAAGCATTTACGTCTTCAGACGGCCCGAGTCGTGATAAGTTAGCTTTTTGTCACAAATCTATTGTGCAGTCTATCCGAAAGATTAGTCATTTTAAAGCTCAACGTTTTTCCGATGAGTGTATATTTGGACAACAATAGAGTTGCAGTCATTCTATCAAACTTTATATAATATTATATAATGTAATGTAATTTCATTTCATTTACTCGAAAACACATTCTTTGCAATCACTTTCCCAATATTGAGCGCTCTGTCGGTCCTTATTCTCATCTCGTAGTCCATTATGGGCTCACAAATTATTGTGATGACCAGACAAGTCCTCTAAGCACTGAACGCACATTTATGAATACAAGTGGACGACGTGTTTCCATGTGCTTCATGTGCTTCCGTCCACTCATTCACTCATTACAAAGGATTGCGTTCTTCAGACCGTGACTGACGGTTCAGACTCTTTCCCCGCAATTAGTTCTATTGTTTATACATTTATTTCTCTTATTCTCAAACCACACGATTCGCATAGTTTTTCAATCTTTCTGTTATCCCTTCCAATCAGGCAAACAGTATGTGGACAGTCATGTCTTGCATGGGTTATATTCAATAAGTCACTCATCTCTAATTGCAGTCCAGCTCTAAAAGGCATTTACAAGATTGTCCCTTAGAATTGACATTGATTAAAATTTTAATTAAAAATTACACCTACATAATTTTAGAATACATCAGGATATATAGATGAGGATGGATCCAGGTTATCTGCTGGACTATAAGCTCGAAATGTTATTTTTGAAACTTTTCCAATTTTGGTATCAGTTGGCTTAGAATTCAGAGCAATTGAGTTCAAAATCAGTTTTAATTGAGAAATAGCACAAAAGTTTAAGCAGTTGTGTCGGATGTCTTGAAAATTCAAAATTATGGCCCCATCCCTACAATTGCCCACTATGTGAATGACTCCCAATAACTTTGTCTGAACAGAAGTGATGAAAAAAACTAATATTAACCGAATATTAATTTATATATAATTAACAATAAGCTATACAGTAGTATACAAAAACTCATGTGGACACTATTTGACACATGGACTGCAAACGATCTGATAAAGTCATCGTTGAATAGATATGATACTCACATGATTGTTTGAACCAGATCAAACTTTTGAACCGTTTGAAAGGTAATGGAAAACTCATTCTCATTAATACCGCATTCATATAAGAAAGTGAATAAAAGTTAAATATTGTGGCATTAGATGATTGAATGATCAAATTGTTTAGAAAAGTGTTGTCCGAAAACATGTAATAAAAGACTATCTTTTCTTAATTGTCACTGTTTAACGATTCCAAACGCTTTTTCATTCATAACACTTGAGTTGTCCTTAAATTTCTGCTAACTATTAGAGTTATTAATATAATAAGACATTTCATAAAATATTGAATAATAGATAGAATTAATAAAACTAAGAAAACCTGAGTTAAGCCATGAAAGCCAAGTGAGTGCATACGGTAGTGCATACTGTAGTGACTACAGTGTAGTCTCTTTCTCTTTCTTCATACAAATACTATGGAAACTAAAACCAAAGGACTATTTCATACCATTACTAGAGTTACAGTTTAAAGAGTGAACAAACATTTGTGTTGAGTAATAAGTGTGCTCGGCTCAATTGACTCATCTCAAAAGTGTAAGAAAGTCCACAGGCTCACAGTCATTGACAGCCATTAAGACCTCTTTTATCGTTTTGTCCGTTGATCTGACACAAGATAGGCGCACAACCAATGGTTATTGAATGTGGATGAATTTAATATTTCAAAGTAAATCAATTTTAATCTCTGCGACGAGTATTATGTGATTTTGTTAGCCGAGTCTTAAGTGAGATTAGATGTGATGGTGTGAATCATATCCCAGAGCACATTAGCTCCAATCTTGAATAATATAATTAATCTGTGAGTCTCTCATAAATATATAATTAAGACATCGATTGAATCTTCTCTTAAAATAACAAATTTAATTACAAGAATAGTAGACATTAAGAGAAAATTGAATAATAGTTATACGAAATAATCATTAATTTATAAAACACTTAATCTATTCGAGAAAATTCTACATTTGTTTTACTGTTCAGTCTTACAGTTGGTATTACAGTATCTGTTTCTCTCATATACTATGTATGGAAGAGTGCAGAGAAAGTCAAGACTACTGTAGAAGTTAATTGTAATGAATTGAATCAATGAAGTCTAACATAATAGTCCTGAGCCAAGTTTGCCTGAACATATAGTATTACAGTATACAGTACTGTACTTCCAATCCTTTTCAATTGAATTCTTTAAGATTTAAATATTTGATTATTTTTTCAAAAGGGATAAACACATTCAAAGGTAGTAATAAATTGGTCCTGAATATTAGATGAGCATGTCATGAAAAGTAATCCAGGGTAACCAAAAGTAGCTTTTATGACTGATTACGGCTGAACTTCAAAATCGCGTTTTAAATAATAAATGTTAAATACTTGACGGCTATAATAGCTGTTCATTTCCAATGGCTTTACTGATGTGTTTATAATTAGTAAGAGTAATGTTGACTCGAATTTGATTTTTGCTGCAATAATAAGTCACAAATAAAAATGTGATTGAATTTAATGAGCGCTCAAAACACAAAGCAAAGTGAAAATCAGAATATTTTTCCACTTTTTATGATATGATTTTCATTATATCCAACACAAGAAGAATTAGAATAAAATTTTAAATATTTATATTCAAATGAATTGATTTTTTGTGTGAATCGATTGTCAATTAAAAATCGTTTTAAAAATAGATTATATGAAATGAAATATGAATTATATATTCATAAGGAATACGGATTTGGATAAACTCAATAACATTTAACAAAAAATGTTTATAACATTTCTCTTATATTAATATTTAAACTTACAGTACTTTTCATTACATTTCAAAATTGTTTTATCAGATCTTCGGTCAAATTTAATTATATTTCAATTCTTTTTCTATTCAAGACTATTCTTATAAGAAACCCCAAAATCATATTTAAATATATATTTGTGTCACATGAATCTCAACATTGGATTTGAGGAAAGCCTTTGAGGGTTTGATCTTATGAACAGTATATAAATTCGTAATGTTATTAAAATAGATAAGTTTTCTATGACTCCATTCAAACTAAGTTTATTCAATTCAAAACTTAGATTAAAAGATGAACTGAAACTGAATTTCTATACGAAAAGAATTGAATTATATATTAAGCATTGAATACAAACTTTATGGCGCAGAGAGAGAGAGAGAGAGAGAGAGAGAGAGAGAGAGAGAGAGAGAGAGAGAGAGAGATAGAGATTTATAAATGATTTGTATTTTTGTGAACTAATAACATGTTATGTTTAATCTTAATACAGAATTCTGTTTGTTTGTTGAGATTCTGCATAAATAATGTGTGAGTTATAGTCATAGCTGTGATCAATGAGATGTAGTATCAATCGAACTCAACAAGCATTATATGATGCCATTAGACCGCTATTCCATTGCAGTCATTATTCCGTTTGATTCATAACATAGGGATGTCATAACCATATGTGGGTCTTGTTCTGGCAGTTATGCCAATCCTGCTACTGGTGCTGCACTGTGCTCTGTGCTATCATTGTTAGTGCTACCAGTGCTCAGTGCTGGTCATCTTTCATAAGAATATTGCAAATGAATATATTTCAAGAGAAAAGTTTGAATCATTTCACTACTCGTACGAATGCAACGAGAAATTCAAAACTTTTTTTTCGTTACTTTCTATTGTAATGAAGTTTTTTTTAATAAGAGAAACAGAGAAAGAATTCACTAATGAGATGAATGTCTTGTTGTGCGTTACAAGTGATTAAGTGATGCCTCGATTTGAAACCAATCGGGATTTGTTCGGCTCTGGAATTCCTATCAGAGATCACATGAATTAATGTTTCGAAAAAATAACTGAATGACTGTAAGGAAGGACTAAGACTTGCTTTCGGCCCTTCGAGCCGACTGTGCATTCAAACAACTAATAAAGATTTGTTCTTAATTACCCTGCGTCACTTTTAATTATATAAGTCTCGATGGATTCACTTTAATCCCAATCCAAAAAATGATTAACTTTTAAAGTATTTGGAGATAAAAATTGCGGTTCTTTTTAGATATAAATCAATTCAGTGGCAGAAAAATGGATAAAATAAATGTATTTAAATTCAGTCGTAGAGTAAGGATAGAATATAAAGTATAGAGCACTGACTGTACTGTCAGCACAGCTCCTGAGCATGTGCTTAGCAACACTGATAAGAAAAAGTACATTTGTAATGTAAATTTTTTATTTCAATTGAAAGTGCTAAAAAATAAGGGAAGATATCAAATAATTTGAATTAACAAAAGATGCTCAACCAAAAACCAAATTAGAACAATATTTTTATTAATTATTGATATGAAATTATTGAAAATAAAGAAAAATCTTCTTAGAAAGAGCAACTTTCTTGAAACAATGCTATTCTTTCGATCATCGTATGTGTATTGTCTCTTAGGTTGATAACCTAGTATATCCTTGACTGATAAAAGAAAGAACACTTGCAATGTAAATTTTTTAAATTTTATTTGAGTGGTAAAAAAATGAAGATATAATATATTGTCAAATTAACAATAAGTAATAAACCAAAAACAAAATGAAAGCGATATTTTTATTATTTATCAATATAAAATAACGCAAATGAAAAAGAAAAAATACTTTTAGAAAATTAATTTGTTTGAACAATAAACTATTTTT
>JAQIWA010000346.1:0-34892 GCA_034693305.1 Eueremaeus valkanovi | reverse complement strand
CTTGGTTAGGTTTGGTTTAGCTTGGTTAGGTTTGGTTTAGCTTGGTTAGGTTTGGTTTAGCTTGGTTAGGTTTGGTTTAGTTTTGTTAGGTTTGGTTTTGTTTGGTTAGGTTTTGTTAGTTTTAATTTGGTTTGGTTTGAAATCGATTTCAACAATAATCGCGCGAATTATTTATTTCTTAATGAAAATGCTATACATTGTTGTAATTCTATAAAATGCAAAATCTAACTGGCCATAACTCCCGAACCAGTTGAGTCCGCCGAATTTTTATTGTCTCAAAATGATCAGCATGAAGAACTCTACCACTGTACCAAATTTCATTGAGATTGGACAACTGCCCCATAAAGTATAGTTGTTCCCAAATTTTTATATTCAATACAACTTTGTTTAATCAATTCTAAGCCCTAACATGAATGAGCATATGATACCCGTCCGGCCAATAACGCTCTTGGTCTTTATACGGGTCAGTCGGAAATGTTAAAACAGGTGATCTCTCGCCGTGTCTGTGAACCTGTAGTACAAGTATTGGATCATTAGATAACTGAATAACAATTCATTAAACCCTTTCTTAATAGTTGTCAAAAACTTACCGCAAAAACGAGTTTCAATTTTTTAGACTCTAGTGATTCGGACCAACAGATTATCACAATTATAAAGATTAGAATTCTCTTCTGGGTTTCAAAAGACATTTTGCAATATTTTAATTCAAAAATAAATTAGATTTGTCGGAGTCTTAGTCTAGAGTTATTTGAATCCTAATGCGGAATAACATTGTTGAAAGTGCGTGGATTAGTTTGATTATTGAACAGATAGCTATTTATTTGACTCTTTGAATCTAAAGGATAGGGGAATCCAAATGTCTGTTTGAATGCTATAAGTGCGCGAAGGATTCTAATACTTATTGTTGATTTGATGAATTGTTAGTAAGATTTTAATTTAAGCAAGGTTAGAACTAAACTTCATTGAAAAGGCTATGCAGTCTGTTGTTAAAGACTATTAAAACTCTGAATTAAACTTTTATTTGAATTTTGTTCCCGTTTTCGTCCATATATTCAAAAGACGGTTACATTTGATACCAATTGTAGTGATCAGCAGAAGATGTCTTTAAAATCGGTCGCATTTATCGCTTTTGTATTATTAATCAATTACTTCAACTGTCAATCAACCGAGAATACAATGAACAGTGATTATAACCAGAGCCTATTTCCTGTACCAGAAATCAATTTCTTAAGTCAAACAAATATAAAGAATTGTTACGAAAATTGTTTGAATAAAACTATCGAAACAACAAATTGTATTCAATGTATTCATACGAATGAAACGCCAAATGCTGTGAAAACTAAATCGTTTTGTTGTTTCTATTACTATCAAATCGATTGCAGTTTCAATTGTTTCTTACAATTAATTAATTGTGAGAATAACGTAAAAGTGAATGAATGTCAGAACCAAACAGAATATGATATTTTGCAAACAAAGCGTTCAAATGCTATTGAATCTGTCCAACAGTACCAGTGCTCTAATTATTCTGTGGATAACTGCAAACGTAAGCAAAGGCTCGACAAATAAATTCATTTTCACTAAAAGACTCTTAAATTCAGAAATAGTTAAGAGTCTTAAGACAATAGACAAGAAAGAGGACAATGCGACGAATGTATCACAGAATGCATTATTCATTATAGGCTTAGTGTCGATAGTTATGGCAATCATATGTTTTGCGATTTTTATCTACATTTTGAGTATTGAAAGTAAACACTTCATTGAACTTCGAATTAATAATATGAAAAATGAGTCCGACTCTAATATTTTTTTAGAATAGGTTAGAATAGGACTCAATAATTTAGTTCTGAAATTCTATTGACTTTATATACTTTTATTCAAATATTTATTGTCTATACAATGCTTTGGTTTATAATTCATTTTGAATCTAAATTTTTTGACTCATAATAAAAATTATGCAAAAAATGATTTCATTTATAATGCATTCCAACTGAATCTCATAACGATTTTGTATCAATTATTTCGACGCCAAAAAAATATATACAGATTATTTTGAAGAATATTAATAGTTTTTTCATAGCTATTCAGACCTGTGTTATTGATTAGATATGATTTGAGGATACTTTCATTCAATGTGAACCGGATTTGACACTTTCATGAATACATTCGTCAATAAAATCTGTCCTAAACTATGAAAATAACAGAAATAATATTTCAAAATCAATCAACCAATCAATCAGAGAATAATATAGTTTCTGGTTCAGTCAAGAATCGCACCGGTAACATTTAATCTGACTCAACACTAGCAGAGCCTCTATTCATTGATTTGTGCTCTCTACATGTGAAATAATTGCTACCAGAATGTATTTTTTTTTATTAAACTGTCATTCACTATTCATTAGACTACCAGGTTCAATACTATAGCCATCAATAATAATCTTTATACGAAATGTTAATTAACGATAAGATAAATAGATTTGATTTGAAAGCAATAGAATCAGAATATTTAGGGCTTAAATGTCAAGAGTTTTAGTCGATTATCAATTGACGAATTGAATTCAAGGCAAGGCTATTGACAAAAGTTGTGACACAATCGACATACGTATCTATACTTCTCTAATGATTTTTCTATTGTTTCTCTTTATAAAAGATAATCTTTTCTCCGGTTTTCCAAAAACAATATAAACTTATAAAATGGGTAATAATTATTTACACATGAAATGTGCAATAAGCACATGTTTATACTTGTTCATATATTAATACTGTCAAGCTGAATTTAAAAGCAATTATTAAGAATTTAAGTAAATATAAGCAAAGCTTTTAATTAATACAAATAAAAGTAAAAAATGATTTTATTAAATAAAGTCTTAACTTATTTAATCGAAAGAAAAGTTGATATATTCGGTCGACTCTGAACTACAGAATAGTTGACTTATTATTAAATTAATTAAAAAATCGATTTCTTCTAATCAATTGATTGATAAGTATATTTGCTTTATAGTTATGGCATTGCTATTCAGCTAATCTGTGTCTTAAGCTGAGAGATTGACACATGAATTGAATAATAATTATTTATAAGTCGACGCTTATCTCACTTAACACTTAAGCGCAAAATAATTTCAAAGACTGAGACCTAATATTAAAACAATCGAAAGGCAAGAATGAGATAAAGAATTGGAATTTAATAGTGGAGTGAATGCTGTGTTAGATATCGTTTGTAACACTCTTTCACTGCAATCCAAACGCCAAATGTGTCGATAATGTCTTCAGTCTCACAACTGGTCTGATTGAGTGAACATTGAGAACATGTCTAATATATGGAAACCACGTCCGCCTTCGTTCCCACCCGACAACAAAATACCCTTCACTGCCGCAGAAGTCAATGAATTCGATAACACAGATGACCTGAATATTAGGAATAATGAACGAAATGAATCACAAGAATCGATAGAATTGGATGCCATCCAGAAGTCAAAACTGTTCAGAGCAAGAGATTCTGTGTTCGTCAGACAGAAACAGAGGAATAGTGTTGTTTCCACCAGTTTTAGGAACAGTGATCAAGAATCCAATTGCAGTGACACACAGTCTGTCCGCAATGTTAGGTTTTTAGCCAAATCTGATGAGGGCATAGACAACAAGGCATTCGATGCCGAGGAGGAGGTTGTCCTCAGGAGGAAGACTGCCAGCAATTTCGATGAGTTTAATGAGGATCCGAACCAAACAAATGATTTTGACGATTGGGTCGAAGACAATAAGTATGTATTCATTCTATTCAATCAATATTATACTGAATTGACTTTTCATTTAACAAAACATTCATTTATATACTGTTTATTCAAAACAATAAGTACACAAAATACCTATATCTAACAAATATTGCACCTGGATACTATTGTAAATTTCAATATTCGTTTTTAAATAGAAGAATTTGTTGTATCGTATTATATGTAATGGAATTCAGTCAATAAATCGCTAATTTATAGCCATTTCTGTGTCGGACCAGATCTGACAACTTTAGCCAAATTCCAATTTTAACCCAATATTTCTGAACCAAACTCTTTAAACTCGCAAAATATTTAGTTCTAAAAGTATAAAAGTTGTTCCTGCACAGTTCAGTACAGTACAAATTGATTCGGATCTAAGAATGTGAGTCACCAAACGCGTAGACATCTCTGAAATCATTGAACATGGTGAATTTGTGTTTATTTATTCTGTAATTGTAACTGCTAACTTTTAAAGTAAAATTGAAATCAATAAAATGTCCTTGAAATTAATCTTAAAATTAACCCTTGGTATTCACAATAATTGAAACTTATCAAGTGAACTATGCTTACCTACCTTGAAACTTTATTTATCAACTTTCGCTAGAGATATGGAAAAGATTTTAAGAATTGAGATTGATCGATTTCCCTATAAAACATACTGTAGCATGCTCATTAGTAGTCCAGTGCAATGCATCCACACTTACTTTGAGCAACAATTTCGCTCCGATTTTATTGAAAGGAATGTGAAATTTTGAGGTTTCGTAGGATTTCTCACTCTTATCATACTATACATATCGGGATATGGGATATACCACTTAGTCCTTGGAGTCCTTCGAGGCATCTTTGGGTTTATATGATTTACAATAGAGTACAGATCATTTTAAATAGGTTTGAAAATCAAATTTTTTTCAATGATTTCTAACTATTTATTTTGGAATTTCTGAATGAATTCTAATTCGAAAAATTCAAGTTTCAAGTGATCTCTGAAATAATTTTTATATTACAATACAGTCTATAATCTGAAAAAAATAATCATTTAATTTGAAAATAACTCAGAGCTGGAAATTTTGGCATCTGTTATGTGACCTGTGTCATTGAGATTAGATAATAAAGCAGTGATCGCCATAATTGTGCGAATTCTACTTTAGGATCACTTCGACAAATACTGTACACTTTAATCCAGTTCAGACCAAACAGACAAATGGCAGTCCCATCCCGTCCCCATACAAAAGACAAATAGATCACCCCGTTGAACGGGGCCCGTTCTGCCGAGTTTTATTCTGTTACTATAGCAACAAAACATTTTCACACCTTTCCGTTGATTTTTATAAGTCCCTCCTCAATCCTGTACAAGACCAAGATGGGCGGGAAAGACCTTGACCAAGATGGACATTTGTAAGACTAGTTTTCCCCTACCTAGATTTAAAAGATCAAATGTGAGTAAAAATAATACAGTATTTCACAAATTCAACTGAAGTATAATTTGGTCTAAAAAGTAACGGATTTTCAAATTAAATATAAAATTATAAATTCAGTCAAAATCAACAATTTTCCATTAATTTCCATATTTTGTGCCGAGGGTATACAAATTATCCTCTAGTTTTACCATGACTTCTGTTGACCAAGCTTTCTTTCACAATTTTCGTCGAGTTTTAGACATTATTAATAAATATAAACAATTGAATACTTTTCTAAGAAGTAGACAATTATTGTTATTATTATGTCTTTCTCTGTTACATGAAATATAACCTTTCAATTGAACCAATCGATAGCTCATTCAGATTAGATATAAATTAGTTTCGAATGATTTCATTATTATTTACTTTTGATATTTAGCTAAAGAATGTTTAGAACAGGAACTATAGATATCCTGATAACTGCACTCGACTATAGTCTCAAAATTTCTTTTTTATGACAAACTTATCGCTTGAGATAAATGGAGAAAATTTACAATGAATTCGACAAATATTTCAAATAATAGTGATATGTATTTCAATTCAAAATAAAAATAGATTCTGTATCATTTACTAGGATCCTGGTGCTTTGCGCATAGGGGTGAAATATTTAGAAAGAATGCTGAGAAACAAAATATTGATTGATATAATTGTTTTGTTTATTCTTATCAATAAATAAATTAATTTGAATTGAATTTGAATCCAAGACGCGATAGTGAGACAACGAAGGCCTGGGATGTATTCAAAACACTTCCACCACCTGATGATGACGAGACACTCGACGGCGTTTGGATTGAATTCTTTATAAAATGTCTGAAAATAGTTGTATATATATTCACATTCATAGTGACCCTGGGATGTGCTGTCATTTCCAAATCACTCATTCTATTGATGACATCAATGATTCGAGTGAACCAATCGATCCCAATCTGCAACGATGGGCACTACCGTATAGACCCGATTCTCGATATAGAGAAACGGTATACTACTATGTACAGGGATGACGACCCGGAGAGACTCGTATGGCTCTGGTGCTTATTCTTTGCAGTCATAGCACCCGATGTATTTGCATTGGGCCGTAGTTTAAGGATTTGTTACTTCAAGACATACCAAATCCCGACTTCCATTACATTCCTAACGGTTAAGCAAACAAACAATAAATAGTGAACTAAAACAAGAGATTTGACTCAATATTTCATTTATTGATTATTAGGTCTTATTATTCGAAACATTACACACAATCGGTATATCATTATTAGTTTTCTTAATACTTCCGACAATCGATGTGATCAAGGGCTCAATGATCACCAATTGCTTGTGTTTAATACCCGGAGTTCTACTTCTACTTAAGCCAAATATATCTAACAAAATAAAGCACCTGGATCCCGTTCCCGTAAAAGAACAGAAACGCAAAGCAGAAAGAAATGAAAGAATTGTATTGATTGGAGCACTCATTTGCCAGTTCTCTGGTCTTATTATTTGGCCAGTGATTGCATCTGTCGATAAGAGCGAACACTTCTGGTACCTACCCTTGGCTATGGTGTTGGTCTCATTCAACTGGTGGGAGAACTTCATCAATCATTCTTCTAATAATTTTTTTGTTCAAAAGCTATTAATTGTCAAAAAAGATTTGTCCAAAAGTCGATACTTTACTTACGCTTTGATATCGATTTGGAAAATAGTTGTAATCTTTCTGTTAATGATTTTTATCGTATATCTGAATGACGGCCAGAAAGCAGTGAAAAGCACTTTCACTGAGTTTGTGAGCAGTTTTAAATCGGACACAATTGAAGTGATTCGCGACAAGAAAGGACTCGACAACACAGTGTTGATTGAAGGCGAGTCCCATATCATGACAATCGACTACCCATTGATTCCGGTGTGGATTCTATTGATCCAAATCAGCGCCACTTATATGTGCTATGCGTTCGCAAAGTTTTCGTGCAAAACACATATCCAAGCCTTCAGTTTCGCAATACCTGTGAATCTGGCCGTTCCGGTCACTGTATCCACTTTATGGGTAATGATCGAACTGTCCGAAGAAGACAAGTGCAAAATCACTGACTTTTTCCATGGATTCCAATATATATTTTGGTTCACAAAAGACAAGAATGCTTTCGATTATTACGAGAATTGGAACAATTATGTCATGTCTATCATGTGGGTCATATCCTTGGCCTCGCAAATCGTCATAGCAATACATATCTGGTCGGCCACTAGTGCCAGACTAGCCTCAACTGAAGAGCTATTTATTAACCCAATGTATAACTCAGTACTCATTGACCAATCATTAGCGCTGAACAGAAGACGGTTTAACTTAAGGGACGAACTCATCAAAGAGGACGTCGAAAGTGTGAAGACTAGTGAAGAGGACTCGAGTGACAACTTCTATGAGTCAGTTCACGACCCGACACCAGTACTGGATCCAATTAAGAATTATGAGCAGGATGAGACCATCAATATATTTGTTTGCGCGACAATGTGGCACGAGAACAAGGAAGAGATGATCCAGATGCTTAAGGCCCTCATGCGCTTGGATGAGGACCAGTGCACCAGAAAAAACGCGCAGCACTTCTTCGAGCTCTCGCCGGCTATTACTGATTATTACGAAATTGAGTGTAAGTTAAGTTCAATTTTGAAATTCAAACTGAAATCCAATCACATATTTGTCTCATTAGTCAACATATACTTCGACGACGCATTTGACCAGGGTGAGAGTGACGATGAAGATGACCGGGTCATCAATAGGTTTGTGAAGCAACTTATAGAGACAATGGATGAGGCGGCCAGTAATGTCCACGAGACTATTGTGCATCTGAAGAGACCTAATCTCGTGCCGACTCCATACGGGGGCAAATTGGAATGGACTCTCCCTGGCCAGAACAGACTCATTGCTCATCTCAAGGATAAGATTAAGATCAGACACAGGAAGCGATGGTCTCAGGTCTGTACGGCTTATATATAATGCAAACAAAAGTTTTTAACAAATGTATGAACACCTGTGCGTCCGTCCAGTGCATGTACATGTATTACCTGTTGGGCCACCGAATTGCAGAACTGCCTATCGATGAGAGCCGAAAGGAGACGATAGCAATGAACACATTCATACTGGCACTGGACGGCGACATCAACTTCAGACCGCATGCATTGCATTTGGTCGTAGACCTGATGAAGAAGAACAAGCGTTTAGGCGCCGCCTGCGGGCGCATACACCCGATCGGCACCGGACCTATGGTTTGGTATCAGGTTTGGCATAAATTGATTAAATATTATTTTATGAGACAATCACTGATTAATTGAAATGAATTCAGAAATTCGAGTACGCGATCGGCCATTGGCTCCAGAAGGCAACCGAACACGTGTTTGGGTGTGTGCTCTGCAGTCCGGGCTGTTTCTCATTGTTTAGGGCCAGAGCTGTGATGGACGACAGCGTTATGAATAAATATACGACCAAACCGACTGAGGCTATTCATTATGTACAATACGACCAGGGTGAAGACCGTTGGTTGTGCACTTTACTACTACAACAGGGCTGGTATGACTTCAAACCTCTATTAGTTCTATTGATTTGCAGTTTCTTTTATATTTGAATTCTGTGTTCACTACACATAAGGCGTATTGAGTACTGCGCGGCATCCGATTCCTACACTCACGCACCCGAAGGCTTCGGCGAATTCTATACACAGCGCCGGCGTTGGGCGCCCTCAACGATGGCCAACATTTTGGATTTGCTCAGCAATTATAGCCGAACTGTCGAACGGAATACCGATATATCGAAGCCCTATATCTTCTATCAGGGAATGCTATTGTTGGGCACAATTCTAAGTCCCGGAACCATTTTCTTAATGACTGTCGGAGCGCTTAATACTGTTATGGTATGTGCTTTACATCAGGTCTTCATTTCAATGCAATTCATTTCACTCGAAATGCGATAATAATTATCATTTTCTTCCATCGAATCCAATATCGATGTCATATGAATTGCAGACAAATATCGATCAAATTATTGGTTAATATTTTGCTTTTATTTAATTAGAAAAATAACTTTTTTCCGCGAAATAGGGATTGAAATCAGAGATATCTTTAGCCATAAATATAATACCGATTCTTCTCTTCACAATTGTCTGTCTTTTGGTCAAAAAGAACGATTACATCATTTTGCTGGCAATGATGTTAAGCACAATGTATGCGCTCTTAATGTTAGCCGTATTGGTGGGCACTGGCCTCGAGATTAACGAAAAGGGGCCGTTGACCCCGAACTCTATATTCTTCATCGGAATGATGGCCAGTTTCGTTGTGGCGGCTATACTGCATCCACAAGAGTTCGCGTGTGTTCTGCCTCTCCTGCTATATATGCTACTGATCCCCAGTATGTATCTCTTGCTGACCATCTATTCGGTCACAAATATGCATATCGTTTCGTGGGGTACGCGAGAGGTCAAGTCCAAGTTGACGGCCAAAGAGGTCGCGGCACAAGCAGCTGCTGCTGCGGCAGCCGAGGCCGCTGCTAAGAATAAAAAGAAGGGTGTGCTCGGCTTCCTTGACTTTTCACAATATGGCAATAAGGCGGGTCTTTTTACCTGTATGTGCTGTTCGAACAGTAAGGCTGAAGAAGAGTCGGCGAAATTGAGTGAAATTAGAGAGCAATTGAATAAAGTTAACGAAAATATAAGTCATATTAAGACTAATTTTGAACCGAAAGGAATAATTCGTAGAAACTCTTCGGTATATAACAGAAGAAAATCATTTGGAAGTCGAGAGACAAACGATGGCTTTGGTGTTCACATGACTGTCACTGAAGAAGAAGAAGAAGAAGACGAGGATGATTTTAGTGAAACGTCTTCTCTACTACAGGAGAGGACTAAACCCAGACTATCAATAGACGACTCACCGGGTGATTCGGATCGGCCCAAATGGGCTCGGGATAAGACTTTCAAAAAGTTCCCATACGTTGAACTCAGTGCTACTGAATTGGCGTTTTGGGAGGAATTCATACCCAAATATTTGCTGCCTTTGGATGAGAACCCGGCAGAACAGGCGCGCATTGCCACTGACCTGAAGGAGTTGAGGAATAGAGCGGTCTTTGCCTTCGGAATAATCAATACTATATTCATTTTGTTCGTATTCCTGCTCCAAATGCACAAGGATGTCTTTAGTATTCATGTTCCGGTTAAAATAATAAATTACACGAATACCTATATCGAAGACGAGGAACGATTTGACCATGAGCCTATCTATCAGTATAATGAGATGGACCCGATTGGTCTGGTTTTGGTTGTATTCTTCGGTGCAATACTTATTATACAACTAATCGGAATGTTTATGCATCGATTCGGAACGTTATCTCATTTGCTGGCCTTCACTAATATAGACTTCTTCGACAGACGACCCAAAGATATTAACATTAAATTTGACGAAAACTTCAATAAAAGTGCGGTTCGATTGACCAAAAAGATTCAGAAACAGGGAGTGAATGAAATGAATGAAAACGATAATAAAAATCATACGAATACTCCACTCAATCGACGAATGTCTGTCTTCGCCAGACCTCAAACGGCCCAACCTCTCGACCTCAACGAAGCCTTTCGACGAAGAGTTATGAGTATTAAACCCAACACTAATGGTATGTATTGATAGAAATGTTACAAAAATAGTCCAAATATTAATACTTATATCGATTTCTGAAATCATTGATCACCGATTCCTGAAGACGTCCCATACCTGCAGGGGCTAAGACGTAAGAGCATCGGTCAGATGTTGCAGAATAAAAGAAAAACAGTTGACTGGAAGCGGATGTCAGTCGGTCTGTACTCTGCATAACATTATCTTAACTGATGGCTAATAAATCATTAATCACTGTATTGTATTCAATACGTATAGCACCGGACGTATTGCAACGATTCAACTCTCAGGAGCAAAGTTCTCGTTCGCCTTCAGTTGCGTCACACAATCCTCGGCCCAAATCACTAACTTTTAAATTAGACGAACCGTTGAAACAAAATGAAAGTCCAAATCAATCGGATGTGACTAAAACTTTGGTCAACCCAATGGCCGGACAGCCAAAAGTGACATTGACTCCGGTGGAGGAGAGGGCGCCCACTGGACAGCATAACATCGCTTATTATAATTTGGTTCAACAGAACGTCGCAAACGATTTGAGCGCAGATATCATGAGAAACAGTTTGAATGAATTCAAGAATAGGAGTGAAGCGAATGAAAACAGAAACCCATTGCCAGAGAGTTCGGACCAGAATGGGCGCGAAGTGGAGGCACAGATACACGAGTCGACCGAATCGAGCACTCATTCATCGGTCAGTTCGACAATAGATTTCAATTTCGAGGACACCGACGACTCGAGTATAACGACAACAAACGATAACGACTTTCCGGTCACAACATTTCAACCGACAGTCGTTCCCTTAAGCCATAGTCAGTCAGAGTCGCGACCAAAGGCTCAGCCATTAGGGAAACGCGAATCGGATGAACAGATGTCAACCCGACTCTAAACCCAAGCAATTGATTATATTTTATACTATTTATGCATTCATTCAATATATTTGTACAGAATTTTCAAATTATTTAATAGAAAACAAATTAAAGCAAAAAATTAATTATTAAATAAGATTTCTTTTTATTCATTATTAGCACAAAAACATATTTTTTTCAAAATCAAACAAAAAGTACATCAAATGAAAAGATATTCAATAATGAGATCTGAATTTAAAAATGAAGTATTAATTTGACTGAAAATTCAAATGTCGTTTGAAATGAATTCTAAAAAATGTCGAAAAAAATGTTAATTCGATTGAAATTATAAGTTAAGCAGAAATTGGAAAAAACTAATCATTTGTTTCGACTATTGTTTGCTTAGAAGCGATCAAAACATCTGATTGTGTTTGTGATGGCTTTGGCGGACATGAGTGGAGTCTATCGTCGCTTATCGTGTGATCCAAAAATTCAGTTTCCGAAAACGGCCGCAGAAATGGAGGGCTCAGGGGGTCTGTCGAGTCATCTAAGGATGGGGCCAGGCTGATTATGGAGAGGGGTGGGGGCGAGCGCAGACACGACTCACTGCTTCTAAAATTGTCCTCCGATTCGACCGCATTGGCCACTGATATGGGCATAAGTGGAGGCAAAAAAGCATCGGAAGGCCAGGTATCCTCAACCGTATTAGCGGTATTTGTGGTCGAGTAGCTGTGATCTGCTGCAAACGAAGTCGTTACTAATGGTGTGATCTGTGGCTCAGTTGTCATTGGGTTCAACGTTTTATCTGCACTGTTAGGAGGCGTCGGCGGTATATGCAGTGAATTCGGGTTATAAGGTGTCATCAATGGTGTGGTTTGGGAGCAATAGATTGGCGTTTCATATGTAGATGCGCTCTGACTTGAATGACACGCAAATGAAGAACCGCTTGGAGTCGAATGGTTTATGTGATTCGGATGTGGTTGTGGTCCGGGAGGTGTGAGAACTGGGTATAACGGTTCTGCGGGCAGAAGCAAAGCGATGGCGTCTTTGACGGAATGATAGATAATATTCTTGATCTGGAGTTTGTCCTCGTGGTTGTTGTGCCGCTTCGACAGCTGTCGGAACTGGTCTGTCATTGCCAGACAGTGCGACACATTCTCGGGCGAGACAAACTCCCCGGCCACTTTTATGCACGAGTGGATGTTCTGCACCTGATGGGGAGCACCAGCGGGTACCAGAATGGAGTCGCCCAAACACTGAGCAAGGGCCAGACCCTTCACATTATACTCTCGTTCGAGTCGAGTGCGCAGTGTTTGGTCCAAATACCAGCTCTGGTCGTGAATCGGATCGTTTCCGGTCTCCCGACGCATATGTCTCTCTTTGGCCACTAATTGTATAAACTCTCGGATTTTCTCCGCGTCTTCGGCTCTCCATATATGCCAGAGCGCACCCACTTTGAGTCCGTCGCCGTTGACTCTGTCCATCATTTGCTGATCACATCCCCCGCGAAGAAGGGTTTCGTTGGCTTTCCTCAGATGTTCTTCCAATGGCTGGCCATTGCGTTGTGCGACCCCGACGTATATCATGACATTGACCGCATCACTCATGTCTAAGTGCAGATTTGTCGTTCCCTTCTCCGGATGTAATACCGATCCGTACGCGCAGTACATCTTCGGTCCCAAATCCGGCCGAACGAAGAACTCTGGAAGACGTGAAGAGAGGTTTCGTTTGCCGTCATATCTGGAGTACTCCTTGAGTGGCAGCGCATCCATCAGATCGTCGAACCAAATGGGAAGCATATCTCTGAACTCGGCGTTTGGCGGCCAGTCCTTCAGCTTAAGTATCATCTCTTCTCCGGTTTCATCAATGAGTCGTTTGTCGACGTCTTCGAAACCACTCCAGAAGTCACTCATTTCACGTCTGGCCATAACCACACCAGTCATGCAATTGACTAAACGACTCGTCTGTTTACCGAACTTTCGATTGAAGTGTTCGGGACTCCAGTCGTGTTTGAGTGAGTGGTGAACGCCCTGAATGAGTACAGGCTTTGCATACAATTGAAGTGAAATTAGTTTTGAATTCAATTCGAAATAAAGTCTAAACAATTGGTTCGAGACTTACATATCCTTTGAGCCAATTGATCGAAAATAAGGTTAAGTTGTCCTCACATTTGGGGTCTGTAAGCACAAGCAACCGATCGTCGCACAGCCACTTCTGCGGCACTCTCTCATACATGGACTTGAGGTCAATTTCGGAACAGTGCTGTCTTATATCGATCCTAAGGTTCGGTAGTATACGATCGCAGCCGCAAATCCCCATCACTTGAGTTGAGTTCCGAATTCGATGCAAAGTCGTGTCAACCGAACCAAAGACGGCTCGGGTTATGAATATCGCCAAATGGAAGGCATTTATGTCGTGCTTCTGCTTCTGAGGGCACAAAAGCCAACCGAATTCGTCGTGATTTTTACGGTTGTTGTTGTGATTCGGTTCCGGTTCGAGTCGGCGCCTATCGTAACAGTCGACACATACGGCGAGACCGCATTTGGGGCACACGTAGTGAGTGTTGAATATTGTGGTCTGACAGACATCACACAACTCCCGGATCCCTTTGACCGGCTTCTTCCAGGTCACCGACACGTACTGTTCAGTTCTCTTCCGTTCCTCAGCATATATGCGACACAACTCTTGTCCGACGAAAGTCAATAGGAATTTGGCTGTATTTCCGTCCAATTTCTTCGGTGTCGACACCGGTAGCCACACTTTACAGTCATCTTGAGTGGCGTTTCCCTCTTCGGCGAACGCATAGACCGAAAGCTGACCATTAATTTTGATAAGAGTTCGGTACTGATAGAAACGACAGGTCAGGGAATCACTTCGCTTGTCATTACAGTCCAAACAGAAGGTAAGACTCGAGGACTCGAAGTCTTTGGCGAAGTCTTTACACGAACGGTCCTGAATGAAGGGAACGCCCTCTTTGATGGGCGGATACTTTTTGACCAGAAAATCCATATAAGACTTTTGTGCCGAGAATTCTTTGATCACCAGAGGTCTGGTTCTGCTGCGCCGGATCTTAACGCCGATCGGCTTAACGGCTCTCAACTTCTTTACCCTTTTTTCTGCTATTATTTGTGAATCGCTTTTCGGTTTCGGAATATATTTCTTGAATCCATTGTTCATTACATTATTGGCCAATGGATTGACCGAAGGAGTGGTCAACTGATCTTCCATAGGAGTGGTCAATGGATTTATCAAAGGTGTGGCCAACGAATCATTCGACGGATTGACTGACCAATCGGTCAATTCATGGGTAAACCCATTGTTCACTGCACTGACAGATGAATTGGGGTTTGATTTGAGGAACGATTGAAATGAGTCGAGAAATGCATTGTTTGAGCCGAAGACGGAGTGACTGACTTTCATGACGTGATTCGAGTGATTCTTACGCTTAGTATTACTTTTCACTAAACTCTGGGTCTCTTTCCTTCTTATCCTTTGTTTTTTCGGTTTAATCTCGTTATCAGTTTTGCATTTTTTAGATAATATTTTATTCTTTATTTCATTGTTTGTCTTCTGGTCTCCAATCAGACCATTGTTTCGATCGATAATACAATTGTTATTAGAGTTTAAGTCATTGGCCACTGATTTCGTGAATCCATTATTGAGTCCATTACTGACCAATCGACTCATCGGTATATCGACTGCCGGTATAATGGGTATAATGGGTGGCTCTTTGGAGACGGACTTCCAGCTGGTCTGCCAACTGGACAGCACTTTAGATCTGGCGCTCAGTTTGCTATCTTCTGGCGAAGACATCGAAATCATGTAATCAGTAATTATTTGAATAAATATTTTATAAAATAACTAAATGTTTGGCAAAAATACGTTTCCATTCATTCAATTAGATTTGAATTCATTTTTAAACCCATTTATAGACAATATTAGAGAAAACGTAAACAAAACGAGTGAACAGTATTTCGGTTTCATTTGTCTTACCTTTCAGTTGATTATTGAGCTCTGGATTCACAGCCATTATCTCTTTGTTGTCGTTAATCATGTTTTACCACAATTCAGATGATTATAAATATTATTTAATGAAATTAAATAAGAAATAAATTAATTGAAACACATATTCAGTGCACTGTTGAACAGTTGATAGATATCTGTATTGTCTGATGAATTGAAAGTCAAAATTACATTACTTTCAAAAAAATCTAACAATAATTGAAATATAAATAACTTTAGGGACCGTTTCTGCAGTGCTTTTAGTATTCAAGCACTTTTGGAGACAAAACTTTTGGACTATTTTCAAAACTGGTTTGAAAGCAAAGTATTGATGAATTTTGAATTGATTTTAATATAATTTAAATCATTTCTATTTATTCAGTGATTATCTTATTTGAAGACAAATATTGCCTTATTTTCTGCAATCATTTGAACTAAAAATAATCGTTTTTGACAATACTTTTGGCCTAAAATTGAGGTCAAAAGTGCTTGAGTTGAATGTCTATCCATTGACTTAATTAATAATTATTGAAATAAAGAATTTAAAAACAATTCAAATGATTTGCAATAAAAATGTTTATTCAAAATATGATTAACGAAATAATAATTTATTCAAATGGAAAGCGTTTACAAACAATTATTTTCAAAAGCGATTAAAATCTATATAAAAGAGAAAATGAGTTAATTCTATGATTAGTCTAATTATATGAATCTTATGATTAAAATCATTAAAAAAGATAACAAAATCTATGTTAAGAATGCGTTTAAAATCAGATAAAAAGCTCATATTTTCTTCTGACCCCAAGTGTTGTGAAAATCTTCGGTCCACTGCTTGACCGCACAGTCGGACGAACAGAATTTGTTTTCAAATAATTCAAATCTATTTATAATTCTATTGCAATCATTTCTAATGCAGAGCTTACGACTCCTGTCCACATCCACTTTCATCGGCTGGACATCACTTTCTACCCATTCCTTCACTTTTTCAGTATTTTCATCGTTAGTCTCCACTTCTGAAGCAATTTTTTTGCCACAAGTTTTCAATTCTTTGACTTTTTTGACAATATTTGTGCTCTTATTCTTGTGGTCAGCAATGGTTTGGAGTCTATGGGTCTGAACAACAGTTTTAATACTGTTTTCACTGCATATTATCGACGCATTGTTTGAATCGTTTTTACGTTTTCGTAGTTTATTATAAACTGAATTCGTGTCATAAGTATTGCTCTGATTCTCGATTTCTTTCTTTGATTTAGTCTTTAGTTCACAAATCGATTCATTATTTTTATTTTCAAAGAGTTTGTCGTCATTTTGTTTGCCTTTAATTTTAGTCAAGCCTTTAGTTTTGGACTCACTTTCATCACTAGTTTTTTGATTTGTTAATAATGTCTTCATTTTTGTCATTAATTTTGTTGAGAATATTATTTTTCTTATTATTATTTGACATCAATTTAATTGTGAAATCTCTGTTCAAAACTTTTTTATCGCGCGATCGACTCATCGGTATAATCGGTGACTCTTTGGACATAGACTTGCATACAATACCTCTGTATTGTCTATCAGTTCAGTTCAGTTGTGTTCAACCAAAGCGCCCAACACTTCAAACACTTCAATCCAATCGCTTGTCTTAAACTCGACTATTGATCAGAAAATTGATAAAAAGTTTTTAAAAATTTTAAAATAAGAGAAATATTAATTCAATTGAGCTATAGTTGAATGAAAGGCTTAACTTTTGAATGTCTATCTCACTTCAAAATCACCATTGTCAATTGTCAATTACTTTTTATTGTAAGTCAG
Organism: Eueremaeus valkanovi; assembly: GCA_034693305.1. Taxonomy (NCBI): domain Eukaryota; kingdom Metazoa; phylum Arthropoda; class Arachnida; order Sarcoptiformes; family Eremaeidae; genus Eueremaeus; species Eueremaeus valkanovi. The sequence goes on along the minus strand of JAQIWA010000346.1, from coordinate 17,416 downwards.
TTTTGGAGGGAATCATCTGTTGAATAGCCACTCCATGCTATGGCTCTGTATTGAGATAACCTTGATTATAATTATACTTCAAAATTGCAATAAATCTGTTTAAAACTTTATGACTGCTATTAAATGACGACAGAAGAATGTAAACCAATAAGCTACCCTGGTTTAAAGAAAATGTTTAGGAACAGTTTTGAAAATATCATTTTCTTTATCCAGTAATAAAAGTACCCTCGTAACAGTAAGATAATTGTTTGCAACTTGTATATACTGGTACAATTGCGCAAATATAAAGTTTTCATCTTGTGCTTAAATTAAAATTGTTATCTAGTAGAATTTTAATTAGATTCTGGCTGATCCCGAGCATATTTATTAATAATTATTGAGGTCTTGAGCCTTACTATGAAGGCTCGAACTCTTTGAACACTCCTTAATGTTTACATACATTAAGTCACGTTCACCCAAAACAGGGACCGAACTCTCAGTTCTATCATTACTGGTTCTGGTACTAGAGCTCTGGTTCAGCAAAACTTTTTAAACTCAAGTATAAAAATTAACCAGGAGAATTATTGTGTCTCAAAGAATGGAGCCTAGCTAACACTATTAATCAATTATAGAAAGAAACCCCGAATAAAAAGTTTACACAATTTTCAAAAATGTTATCAATTTATTAAAATGTAATTAATTTAGAAACAGATTTGAATACATTTGAAATTATATCCGATTATCAAATAAAATAACAATTTTTTTTATTTACAGAATTCTTAAAAATAAATAATTTTAAAAATAGTAATTCGTATGAAAAGAATTTTTTTTGTTAGAAATACTGTTTTCCTAATCGTTATAATTGGATAATAAAAGCTCTAATTTTTGTGCCAAAAGTTTTACTTCTAATGAATTAGAGTTCAAATCGTTTTTATTGACAATGTTTTGAATAGCAATAGAACTGTCGAAACAAATGGCAATTTATTGGTTAAGATTCAGATTTTTGAGCCCGGGGTAGATCATCTGGGGCACGTATCCGGGTCGGAACAGAGTCCACACCTGACCCGCTCGGGAACTGCTGGAACCGCTAGAGCTGGGAGTGATCTGATAGCCGAGCGCAGCCAACTTGTTGAGCACCCGTACGGGCGCGTCCTCTACTTTAATCACAATAGACTTGGCGTTCGGATCGAATTTGATTTTCTTGCCATCGATGACCCCGACCCTGTTCTTTTCCCTGTCAATCAACTGATCCATCTTCTCCTGGAGTTTGGCCGCCTTTTCCGGTTTGTCTTTCAGTTCTTTCATTTTCAACTCAAACTTCGCTTTTATTCGTTCGCTTTTATCGCTCTTCTAATGAATATTCAATTGAATTGTTATTATTGTTATTCATATCATATGATTAGGAATACAAATAATTATTAAGAAATTAAGTTTAATTGAATGCAAGTCCAATCAAAGAACCGGGGGTCAAATTAAGAATTAAATGCTAGTCAAGTGCGTTGGGCACATAACAATTGGCGAATGTGAAAGGGCAATTTACCTGTCCTGGGTTCTCAGCCTTGTCAGCTCTGGTTCGTTTGGTAGAAATAGTCAAATCAGCGATTTGTTGGTGAAGTGCCGAGTCTTCTGTCGATATAGAAGTGGGTCCGTAATGAATGTCTTCGGCCGATACCAACACAAACGACATGTTTTCAAATGAATTATACGTTAATAATAGGAAAACAATATTTTAGAAAATATTTATTAAAATTATTTATAAGTTATATAACGAAAGAACAAAGCGATAGCAAAGTCAGACGTATAGTGACACTCCTCTGCACTATATATGCACACAATTTCACCACTACTTCAATTATATTGTGCAGACTTTCAGATACGACACATACTTGAGTTGGTAACTAATAACTAACAAATCAAATGTGGTTTCTATATAGCAGTTAAATGACTCAAAACTTGTTTATAGACCAAAACTTGTTTCGCTTATAATTCTGACATTACATACGAATACGTAATACGACTACAAGTGTTCTCTCCTCTAATCAGAAGCCGTCAAATCGATTGCTGCAAAAGTTGGAAATCATTCAACTCATCTATTTTTTGAAATACTTTCCTCACTGTCTGACTCATAAGACTATTTAAATTTGTTTAAAATTAAAATTATTTCAAATATTTTTATAATTATTAAAGATATTCAGAACTTATTTAATCTTATGTTCACATAATTAAGATAAGAAAATTGAATTGCGATGGATAGGTAGCAACTATCTCCTAGGTTTCGATGCTGGTGCAAATTATGAATATTTGATTCACATCAAGTTGTTGTGCGAAACCTTGACTTTTCTGTAAAAATCAACTTTTTATTTATATTATATTCAAAACTCAGTTATTAATAACACGAGTCATGTTATTTCTGGCCCTTATTTAATATCTGACTGAAAATTCACGCTTTAATTAATTGATCTTAAATACCCTCAAGGTTTGCAACATGGTGAAAAAGCAAGTTAATTATCGTAGAAGAAACCCGAATGTAATTAAATACTAATTAACACCGATTTAAATGAGTTTCGTCTTTTATATATAGAATATTTGGACACAAAATACAGTAATAATAATAATTGATATATTAATTCAATTTTAAAATATGTGTTGAAGACTATGATAAGAGATATCTGTTTTGTGTTGAGTCAATGACAATCGAATACATTGTATTAAAACTGATGTTTAGTCTCATTCGCAATATCTTTGGGAATATCTTAATATTCTTGTCAATCAAATGACTGAATATTCTTCAGATCCATTAGCTCTTTAGGGCTGTCAATGGTTGCCCTCCGGATAGTCAGGTTTCGCGTTGTTGTCTTTGTACTAAACAAATGATTTTTTTCAAATTAAATTCAAAATTCAAATAATTATAAATGTATTCATACTTAGCCCACGACCAGTATATTTGATCCTGGCCAAAAAGATTTCCATCTTCTATGGTCTGGGGTAAATTAACATTAAGTGTCTCAGGGGTTAGAGTGCTGGTGACGGCAATAATCATTGAGATTATTCCCAATATTGTGAGTGAAACCCATAACTGAGTGCCCTATAAAGCGATTTAACCTTAGATTAAATTTGATTTCAATTAACTTCAGATCAATTCACCGAAAACGTGAGGTAAGGCATAGCTATGCCAACCATTGATGAGGCCATAGAGCCGACACCCATGCCTTGATTGCGTATAGAAGTTGGGTATATCTCAGCGGCCTGTTGGTAGACAACCATAAATGATATGGTGCTGAAAAACTTGCCCACCAGTGCCATTGCAGTCGGGATCCACGAATAGTCTTTGGGCACAAACGCAGGAATACATAATGAAAAGCCACATAAAAATAGAGACACAGAGAAACACCAGCGCCGGCCCATACGGGTCTCGATGGCGCGCCAGGCTAATATATATCCGGGCAATTCAATCAAAGACAAGAGGAAAAAGTTTATGAATTGATTTCCGGAAAAGTTATATAAATTGAGACTAATTCCGAAATAGACGGCCGCACAGGCTATCCAGGACAGGGTGATCAGAAGGAAGTTGCGACGAAGACCAGGCTTCTTAAGAAACACCATAACCGCATTGTTGATAACTTCAGAGTCGTCTGAAGATATGGTTTTGCCCACAAGTTTCAACTTCTGCAACATATCCACGGGTTTGGGTTTGCCATTAATTTCAGCCATTTCTAGCATTTGTTTCTCAGCTTCAGTCCATTTCTCGTTAATTATTAGCCAACGCGGAGATTCAGGAAGTAGTCTATGGGTTAGTATTCATATGCAAAACGTTATTGAAATCAATTGTAATAATGGTTTGAATGGAAAACAGTTTACTTCCAATAGAAGAAGTAGAGGAATACAGTCACCGAAGAGACGATATTCAATATCACCCAATGTCTGGTGATATAGGCAACTAATGGTAAGATGCAAAGGCCTGTCACCCATATCATACATGCAATTGCATTCATTAGAGTTCGAGCTCTGGGGCCGACACTCTCTATCACTTGAATGGGAGAAAAGTATGAATTAATTGAAATCTTATTCGAATTGAAAGCAAAATATTCTCACAAATAAGATACGGCAACTGATAGAAGGCGGGTAGTATTAGACCAGTCATCGTTCGGAATACCATAAAACTATTCAGATCTCTGAATATTGTCGGAGATAATGATGATATGATAAACACGATTATTGTTAATTGAAATGTTTTTCTTCTGCCGATTCTGTTGATTCAAAACATTTATATTATTTTCAAAACCATTTTCTAACCTTAAATCCAAAACATACTTATCTGAGAGCCAACCGAAAATTGGAGTTCCGATTATAGTACCGATACTACTGACTGACATAATTAGACTCACGTAATGACTGCGATCGCAGACCAGATCCAACTGTTTTGGAGAAATGTTTGAGTTCTTAATCAAATATTTCAAAGCTATTAAATTGTCTGAAAAATGAATAACTTTTTTAAATTCATTCTTCATACCAAAAACAAGGTTGGTATAGTATTATGTTTGACATCATTTTACCCTTACCAATACCCCATTGACTCCAGGGCAAATTCCGGAATTTTCTAATACTATTGTACGTGAATTCTGTATAATCTGATATTTTTAGTAACTTTTATGGTCTTCTGGAAAGTCGTGACATTTATTACAGAAGAGAATTATATCATATGTTATATAAGTAGAAAATCTGATTATCGATAAATAGCATCGAATGATCTGGCAACAAATATATGAGTACTATGAATGCGCTCTCTTGTTATTTAAAAAATGGTTGAAATTAAAATATTTTAATTTCATGGAAATTGAGAAAATAGAAATACAAATGGAATGATCAATGTCCAATAGCATGCTCAGGGTATGATTGTAGCAGTCGCATGGCTTTTAACATTCTTGCGGCAAGAATCTTGCCTATTGATTGAAACTGGTTCAATTTTGAATCTTTAATTTGATTTTTTTGTAACAATCAATAAAAATAAGACAACTATTAATACTCACAGCAGTGACAGCAGTTTCATCGTAATAGGTATTATCATAAGCCCATCCATTATCGCAAGGCTTGACTGAAAGCTCTCCACTTATATTCCAATCGCTCTTATAAACTGAAATATTACCGACTTTTGCCAAATAATTGTAGTCAATGTCATACATATGACACGAATCATATTTAGACTCTCCGTTCACTACTTCTAATGGACTTATTAATCGTATTTGTTGTTCAAATGAATAGTTTGAAAGTTGGCTTACTTTACACCAATGATCGGGAGATGATATCTATTAATAAATCAATTTTTATTTCTCGTATTATTACTAAAAATATCGATAATTTTATTTGAATTAAAAGCAAAATAAAGTAAATGAACAGAAAATGTAACGAACCATAAAAATAGTGTTCATGCAATAAAAGGGCAGAATAGCCGCCGCGACCACCAAATAGAGGACAACAATTTTTTTCTGGTAATATCCATAATCCCCGACCTCTACCAGTATATCCTCGAAGTCCATATCCGGAGTTTAAAATAAAATCAGGAACTCTTAATCGTCAATGAAATGCAGAAGTTGTGATCAGACAAGATCTGAGTCAATTGGCTTTTATCAAAATGTGATTCTCAATCAGTATTAACTGTGCGAACACTGTTGGCAAATAAGGATGTCTTAATTGACTGTTTGCTAAACATATGATTAACATTGAAAATATTAAATTGCTTTTTAGTGAACATTCAATTTTGCGGTAATAAAGAGTACCAGTCTCAATTGCATGGCTCCACTAAATAATATGCTATTCAAGTTGGGTAACCAAAACTGGAGAAATCCGTTCCTGTGTTTCATTGAAGATATCGATTAATCAAAAGTTTTTCTCTCTTTCATCAAAATTTTCACTTCAATACTGTTTTGTAGAATTTCTGCCAAATTTTAATCTATAGATAAATTCAATATGAATTCAGTAATCAATTACAATCAATACTTGAACGTGTGAACCCCCTGGTCATTCGTATATTGCTTAATTGAGTGCAAATCGAGCACTTGGTCGAATCAATTTAATTAAACTTATCTTGTTTTATGAATTATTGCTCAGCCAATCAATATTAATAAACAAGTCTTTAATTGACAGCTCAGTACTGATAAGTCATTAGAAATTAATTTATTATTCAATTAGTCTTACATTCAATACATTTAAAGAATTGATAAGTTTATTATCAATCAATAAAATTTTGTCGATACAGAACTCCATATTTTCGACAACTCAACTATTGTATATAAAATCCAGATTGATCCTGAATATAAAAATTTTCAATATTTTCAATACAATATAGTTATAACTTAAAGTACAGTATAATTAAAATATAATCTCATAAGCCAGCTCAAAGTTGTGAGGAACAGCAGTCCCTCTGAATACTATGCTGTTTAAATAAAAATTCATTTGATTTGAAGTATAAACATATGAATCAAAATATTTTAAACGAATGTTTGCTTAAATCTATGAATAATTAGATGAATAGCAGAAGAATTTATATTATTTTCCGTTCATTTAATTTGAAGACTTTTGTAGATTTTGTTGCCTTATATTCTGCTGATGAGGTAATAGCGATACCAAACCCGTGTAGTACTCATTGAATGAACGAACGACTGTTGCTCTGAAAGACCAATAATTAATTGAATTAATTGTTTAATTGTCAGCCAAATTATAAAATTGTTGACTCACTCGAAGTGAACATAGCCTCTGGTTCCCGGGTCAGGCACCCAAATCAATGAAGCCATACGTTTAGTTTTGGAATTGTTGTGAGTTATTGCAGAGCAGGGCAATACATCTGTGCCTATTCGTCAAGTCATTAATCATTATTATAAACAAATAATTACTTAATTAATATCTAAATTCATATAATTATAAAACTTATGGCAAACCCTTAAATCGGATCCAATTCCCAATCGGTTTCCCTGTCAGTGGATCGATGGCTATTATCATGAATCCTTTGAAGAGCTCACCACCTAGTTCAACTACACAGTGGAGAAGGTAGATTTTAAATAATGTGTATTTATTAAGTTGCCTGTACGCTATAATAAAGACTAATTGATGTGAAATCGCCGAAAATATATGACAACTAATGATAATAATAATAATTAGCGATTATTATTCAAACGGCGTTAATCTAAAAGTCATTAATCAATTTATTCATATACTGTATGTCTGTCTGTGCGCACAGATAACCGAACGGCTCATTAAGTTCTTGTAAGAAAGTATGACTGCATACTAGTATAGAGTTGTCCAATAAATGTATGTCAATGTGTTGTTTATGCAAATTAAACAATGTTAACACTAATTGAGTAATTGTTGACTCTATTGAAGTACATTTCACTGAATTAACATTTGACCAAAAACTAAATATTGTGCGAAAAATGTCTAATTCTTACAAATTGTCTTAAATGCCATGATTTTAGTTCATTAATATAGCATTTTATGAAATCAAAAGTAATCTCAGTCGTGCTTGGCTTGACTTCACATGGCATGGCTGACTCGATTTCACTTAAATGATTTGCATTAAAATAATTTTTAGATTTAAACTGTAATCCGGAAGAAATTTAAGCTAAAAATCTCATAAATACAGCTTTTGTACAGAACTTCCGATTAATAAATCCTAAATTGAATGTAAAAAGTAGTGAATATTATTGAACAGAGGTGTCCACGTGAAGGGTCAGAGATGTGCAAGGTCAGCTAAATTATATACATTCAGTCAAATGCCATCTAAATTATAATCGAGGTACCAGACCCTGCATCAAAATAGTTCATTGATAAAATACTTGGGGATGCCTTCAATTCTGAGGCTAAATAAACCGCAAATAAAAATCTCAAAGAGGATAAGAGAATTATCAAGATTATAATTCTAGCTAAACCTTGAAGTGAACTCAAGACTTTTTATTTTCTCATCACTGATGCCAATCAGATTACACTGTTTATTATGAACAGAACAAGAGATAAGAATTCGCATGAAAATCGATATTCATTTATAAATAAATTCCTTAATAATAAACAGATTGTAATGAATGCAAAAACGCTTACCTTTTATGCCTTTCATGTGTTTGTCGTAATTGTCTCCATAATTGTTAGACGACTGAACTAAATAATAAGGCGATTGTTTTGGATCGAGAGAATTGGTGCCCAAATGCCGAGGGTATAATGAAGCACATGCATCCACAGGTGCTCCCGAAGGAAATGCATTGCAAGAACCAAACAGAAATATAATCAACTGAACTGACACAAGTGATGAAACATCAAACAAATCCATTGTTTATATACAGATTAAATGAGTTTAACTGATTATAAATCAATAACTATTTAATGATTTAAAGCTTTTCAGTTCAAATCTTATAAATTGAACTCGAGTTAATTGACCAAGTTTGCTACAAAAGATGAGAACAATGACAATAATTATTGAAAAGATTTTTTATCCAGTTTTCATATTTCTATAATCATTATCATTGAAGTTATGCAGAATATTTCGAAATCACATCCGAATCATTTAGAAACAAAATGAGCTTTCGTACGTTTATTGAGAATAACTTTTTTCAATAACTATTGACAGTAAGTATTATTGACGACTCGAACGGCTATTTTGTAATTCAATTTAGTATTCAATCAAAACATATGAATAAAATCAACACTTTTTATGAATTGTTGTAAATATTGTTTATAATAATAATTGTCATTCATTTCATAGTTAGAAGAAAAGAAAAAAAGAAGTTTAATAAGTATCTGACCCACAAAAGTCAAACGGAGTGTGTTATTGTAGTGCCCACTCTTTGATTTGTCAAACTTATCCGCACAATATTTAGTGTCTGAGTTAAATCTCTAACTGAGCACGAATTCGCGCCTTAAGCACCGTATGCTTGACTGACTTCGAACCACTTATTAATGTTATTATTATTCTTATTATTATTATTAATATTAAGTTTGAAAATGTGCTGAAATTGTTTTAAATGTAACCACACTTACAGCCAGTCTTAATGGTCTTAATGGGCCGAACAGTCAATAACAGTATAACTCATTTGAAATTCTATTCCTGTTTGAAGTGTTTTATTCCTAATTTATTCCAAGTTTTATATGTGTTGTAAGAATTTACATACGAATGAAAATTATGAGAAAGTCTTAAAAGAATAGAAAATCACAATTAACTGGAATTAAGACTTTGTTTGTTCTAAAAAACACTAAAAGGGCTATAAATTATTGAGACATACATTTCGATTATGAAGATGTGCTCAGACATACTTATCACCACTTATTCACGTAATAAATCATTTCAATGAAAGAAATTAAAGTCGAAAACAAAAGTCATAATTCAGGTTCACTGAAGTCTAATTCAATGATAAGTTTTTAACTTTTCCTAAAAGATTAAATTAAAACAAAACAAAAGATAACTGTTTTTTAATTAAATGTCTTTATTTGATAAAAGGCTGAAATAATTATATGATTTAGATTTGATTTGGCTTTAAATTAATTTTTAAATTAAATAAATTGTTTCGATTCATACTAACATTGCGGTCACGTCTGGTATTTCTCTGCAAGATCTGGAGCTTAAGTTGCACAGCTCTAGGTCTTTAACTGTCCTGGATATAGAACTCTTTGATCTGTAAAAGGAACCAGAGATGATTATCAGAACATTACACTGATTACAATGATTGCAATTTTCACTATTAATTTGGGGCTTTGATCTAAATGTTTCTATCCAGGCTCCATTCAGCAAATCCCTAACTGTTCAGAGCAAATATTCGACAATCAAGACCACTTCCTTTTCTAAGGCAAATCCAGGGCTAAACTTATAAGTTATTTATTATGACTTCATTGCAATGCAATTAAAATTAATTGTATTAATGATGTTCTCAATAATTAAATTAAGAAATCAATTAAAAGGCGTATTCAATGAAAATATTTTACTCTTACAGTACAGTACTGTTACAGAAAGTATTGAAAACACGAGTAAATTCCAATATTTATGTTTTATATAAACCTGCTATGTCTATAAAAGAGTCACGATCATACAGTATTTATAAGCAACACACTATTGCTTATTGATAGAAATGTTTTGATTAATACAAGTAATAAAACAAAAATACAAAACAATTCTCAATGCGTTCACATGTATGAACACACGTTGTGTTATATCACATTCAGTACTCTTGTGCTGATCAGCAAATTCTATAGATATATCAAATTTTCTTCTTTTTATTATTTATGGTTTAACTAAGAATTTAAGGCATTTCTCGTGAATTCTATTGCAGACCTACAGAGCTAAGCAATATTTTATAAATGCGGTCAATTAGTTAAGCTGTTCCAGGAATTAAATGCCATACAAACACAATTCAAGACCAATCACGTTAACAGTAATGTGTATTTGGATTGAAGTGTAAAATAACAAAAATTATATTACTGTCAGATAATATTCAGTGAAAGTGTAAATCTTAACAAATAAGCCTAAAGTTGATCGCTTTCAGTAGTCGCGGGAAATTCTCTACCAGAACCAATTATCAGGTTATTACGACCCAATCAGAGGTTAGGCTCTGAATCTATTAATAATTAAATAAATAAATACAAGTCTTCTTAAAATAAGAATACAGTTATATAACTAATCGGAAGCACTAATCACTGTTACGATCACTTATATAACGACTAACTTTGGAGAGAACTTATATAACTTCTAATGTCTATTAATCAGTAGATTTTGTTAATCAAATTAGTTAGCGAGGTGCAAAGGGGTATAGGTACACCTGACCTTTAAAATGATCATTTTAAAGTGGACTTTTTCGATGAGTTTTTGATACCCCTTTAGGTGGGCGAAAGTGGGTGTTCAGACACAGGTCAGCTCATGGGCTCAATAATTGAATTTAAATTTTGGAATAAAAATTTTAACCAATTGTTTGTCTTATTTATTATTCAAAAGAATTCTAAGAATATTCTAGTGATTGGAAGCAAAATCATAGGAAATTATTACTACAAGTACTGGTCAGGCATTAGAATAGCAATAATTGAAAAAGGGTTACGATTTTGATAGTCGTGTGATTTTGAAAATGATTTTTAAGTGCCTCGTTAGTATGGTTTTGGCCAGAGATCCAGTTGTACTTCCTTCTGTCAGCACATGAACTTCAACCCAAACATATGTGTCTGTCCGGTCGATGGCAGTCGATTCAAGCGTAAGAATAGACCCATTTCTATACCAATATTTGAAACTTTTGTACATCAAATGCTAATACAAGTCCAATAGCTTTCCAATTATCATAAAGTTTAATAAAATCGGGAAAAAGCCAACAGAACTATGTTTTCGGCAACAAATTCTCTCAGTATTATACAGACTTATGACACATTGCAGGGGCCAATCAGTTGCGTCAGGTTTTGGTTAGCAATAACTTTTGCTCTTTTGTTGTTTGCATTATTCACACGATTTGAATCATTTGATTTGTAAGGCCGTCGTTTTAGTCTATCCTCATCAGTGATTTTTACAGGGGCTGTGCTACTATACCATAGCCCCTGTAAAAAACACTGATGAGGATAGACTAAAACGACGGACTTACAAATACAATGATTTGAATACACATAGGAATAGCTAAGAGACAAGTCTTCAGAATTGAAAGAATATATTATTTTGTTTTTGATCTATACTTAAGAATATTAAGAAATGTGAATAGAGTTTGAATTTTTTTTTTAATAATATTTTTTATTAAAAGCTTTTTATGTTATGAACGAAGTATTCATATTTACAATCAATTCAATACAATATAAACAGAATTTTTGATATAATTACAAATGAGAGCAAAGTTTTTATTCTGACAATCATTTAATAGTCTATTAAAAACATTTTTTTCAAAATAATTAATAATAGGGAAGAATAATTGACCGAACATTGGTTGTGCACAACATCACATAATTGATGATATTTTGCTCAAAGTGCACACAAATAACCCATTCTTATGATCTGAATATGAAATGCAATCTTTGTATGGATTCGTACAAAAAATAGATGATTTCGACGATTATATGAAATAATATTTATACAGAATTAGAGCGAAAGAGATCCGTTTGAGTGAAGAAATAAAAGCAAGAAAGCGAAGGTGTCTTTAGAGAACTCCCGTCCCATTGACTAATCGCGTCAAAAAACTTCTGCCAAACCTATTATTTAATACAAACAAATCAATTGATTAGTAAAGTATAAATTGGTTGAGCGCTTGATCAGGATAAAGACATACCTGGGTCTGCCGGCGATCGCGCTTTCCTTATCCATACGTTCCAGATATGCTTTAATAGCTTCAGACTTGTGCTGAAGAATTATATCGCTGTACTCATTGTCCACATTCTCTAATATACTCTTTCGTATAATAGGCAAATGTCGGGGCAATGACTCAATCGCTAATATCAAAGCAATCAATATAATGAACAAGAATTTTGAAGCCATGTCTCAAATCTATTCTTTCGTTTAGTTCACTAAATCGGAAAAAATAAATTCGTTTATAAAAGTTGTTTAAAAATATTATATGAAAAGCATTGAATCGACAACAGAATTGAATCCATGCAATAAATGAAAATATCTTACCTTAGAGTTAGAATCAAAAGTTTTATCTTAAGAGTCAAACAGAAGAGAAATTTTTTTAAACTTAATATGAAATCACTATTTAGACGATATTATCGCTTAAAGGCTTTAATATTTTGCTTAAGACTGAGTGAATGAGAATATTCTGTAAATGCTTTGCCTTTTTATAGGAGAATATTCTTTAAGTGAGGCGTTTAATAGACTCAGAGAGTCTGTCCATACTCTGCATTAGAATATGTATGGAATGACATAAACACTGGTTATATAAGACTAATGTTTCTTACTTTAGGTCTGATTGTGTTTATCATGCAATCGATGTCGTAATGATGACCAAACTCTATCAGATTAGGTAACAGTGTCCTTTAATGACTGTTATTTCGATCACTGCTAACATTGTTGAGATAATTGAGACACTTATAAAGTGGTAACAATACCCTCATAACGATAAACGTTGAGACAACACCTGACAAAATGTATTAGTTATACAAATAGCTTATATAAATATCACCCCTATATCGGCCTTCTATTGGAATCGGATTAAGTATTTATATAACATTCATAGTTAACATTTACATTAGTAAACAGTATTAAAATCTTTGGTAAATACAGTGTTAGAGAAGTGATGCACAAAAATGTGACTTTAGTTTTGTTCCTGCAATCGATTAACTGTTTAGCAAATTTTAATTCAGTTTTATTATTGAATTCTATTCACTACTACTACATTATAAGGTACAGTATATTAATACATATCTATATTAATACATTATAATTGGCTTTTTGTATAACCATTTCATTTAATTAATTATTATTTACTAAACTTATATTTCTTAATAATAAAAGGTAAGACCAAGGATGACTCATTACTGTCTGAAATGCTTCTGGATGAAAAGTAATTGAGGAATTGTGTGAAAAGTGAAAATAATAAAAATATGACAAATATTTGGAGCTCAAGCAAGAATTTTAATTATTTTCAACTCATCATATCGAAGATTCTGACCATATTATCGATACATTTGCATAAATACAATCATAATATTCATTAGTACAGTATTTCGGCAATCAATTTATACATATTAATACTGTACAGGTAATTTTATCTTGATTAATCAATTCAATTGCAGATGTTTTCTAGGAACTGTCTGTCTCTTTACGAATAAAACAAATGATGTGCAAGGTTTTAAGAGTGCACATTTTACAAGGCCGTTATGTGAGCTGGATATAAATGTATAGTTGCACTCAAGTGATACCACTCTATCTCAATCACTCGCATGAGTTGCCACAAAACACTTTTTACCAAAACATTTGAACCTGAACATTTTACAGGGAAATTTTATTCGGGAATATTTTACAACGAAAGGGAATAGGATTAATGATGAAAAAAAGTAATAAATCGCTCAGAGTTTTGATTATTGATAGTGGAGTCCAAAAGTTGCTTTTGAGCCAATTCCTATACTATTGGCATTTGATTACTATAGTCGCACACATAAGTGAACGGCAGTCAAGAATTTTTTTTAATCTTATATTATTTTATTAGAATATTTCAACTATGAATGCAATGTTTATTACTATAAAATGTTTATTTGCGCTGATTTTAAGAGTAAATGAGTGATCAAGGACCTTATTCGTGATAGATATCAATGAAATAGCACTAAATACTACCAAAAACAGATGTAAACCTAATAAATAACATTAAACACCCATTTGTTCTATTGATTCCAGATAAAGAAAATGATCATGCCAATATCTTTTGAGGTAAAATGATTTCGGTGAAACGTGATCAGTTGTAGCGCACTGGACCCAGCTCAAAAGTACTTTTTATGTACTATTTATCTTATCAGCTCTGGAAGAGCAGTCAGGTGCTTATACCGGAATTCCATGTCTACCCAGAGCATTTGCAATTTTGTAGTTTTCTCCTAAGAAACTTTCACAAATTAAATATATTTGAGAAATGAAAATAAATTGAACAAGTTCAGACCCTGGTATCATACTCTATGAAAGGTCAATACAATCTAATTTGATTTTTAATAACCCTTAATATTATTGAAAAATAAGTGAATTTTATTTATATTTATTGAGAAATTTCAGGATAAGTATGACATTGAATAACGTCAACAAAAAAATATTATAAATCAATAATATATGAAAGACTAATAATACCGTACAAGAAATTAATGGGACTGACATGTATGCAACCCTGAATTAAGATGTGTCAGTTTAATCATCTTATTATTTTATAAAACTGAACTTGGTATTCACTTGAATATCTGAGGGCTGTAAAAATTTCCTCGTCAAATGTCTCAGAAAAATAGCCCCATGTTGACTTTTTGTTTTCAAAATTGGCTCTGGACAGCGCTTTTTGTTCTGAATGTAGTACATAAAATCACGCGCGTATACAACAATGAATGAAGACTTTTTTATGCCCAGACATAGTCCTAACTGATATACGTCTTCTAGAACTTTAGGTCAAAGCATTAGGAAATGGTTAGCATAAACGCTAAATGAGTTGGTGCTGAAATTTCCAATAATTTTGAAAATCATTTTTGGGTAAAATTTTACCATTAATTTTTTTCACCCGAAGAATTAAAATTTGACCACTATGAGATTTTTTTGAAGAATTAAGTCTAATGCTTCAAAAAATGTTCTTTGAATTTCAAGTTTTAATAAATTAGTCCCTCAGATTAAAGTATTTTTATTAAAATGCTGTCCAGAACCTATTTTCAAGACAAAAAGTCAACATGGGGCTATTTTTCTGAAACATTTGACGAAGAAGTTTTTACCGGGGCCAGATATTCAAGTGAATACCATGTTCAGTTTTATAAAATAATAGGATGATTAAACTGACACATCTTAATTCAGGGTTGCATACTTGTCAGTCCCATTAATTTCTTGTAACGTGTTATAAACTTATCTATGTTATTTTCTTAACAACATATTCTTGTTCAGTATAATATCAGATTTCTTAACTTTTTCCCTTTTTGGGCACCGATTGAGTAGATTAAGGTCATGTGCAAAGGCTTGTGCAGAATAGCTAACTTACTGTATATAGAATCAACAAGGAGAAGTTTATTGAGAGCTAAGTTATATGAATTGTTTCGATTTTATTTCGATTTATCAGTTCTATGATTAATTGACCCATCTATGACCCACTCTTATATAAGAGACCATTTTCTATGCACTTTATTCAATATCTGTCACTATATTCAAAGCGTAAGCATTGTCTAACATTGCAGTCATCTTCGGATCAGTTGTGTCCGATTTGCTTCTAAACTATTCGAATGAATTCATTTGGTTTTCCTCATAAACTGGTGGTATTATAAAGTTTTTTATCAATAGATATAATTCCATTTAATTTTATTATTTGTCTATCAAATATTTCCTGCAAATTCAACCTTGTACAGTAGAGATGAGCAAACCTTTAACGATGTATGGCATAGAGTCTGGTATTTGTGCTTCAATTTATAATTAGATAACATACAGGTCCTTTATGCAAACTCTGGAACATTAATAATTGCATAATTAACTTGACCTGTCACACTTCTCTATTTTCTTAAACTCATTAATAATATTAAAAGATGCAAATAAAACATTGAACCTTGCTTAGTCTTTAAGGTATTGAACATTAAGTACTTAAGTTCCTAAGACAACACTAATCTATTACTGTATATACAGTATATTGAATGATATAATATAACTGACTATATATTGCTCTAAAAATGAATAGATTTATAAAGAAAGAGAGAATCAGAGAGTCTGTACCAAAAAACTGTAAAAATAAAATGAGTAGAAAACTAACGATTCTGTTCGCACCCGTTAATCTGGTCGGCCCTATAAATGCTGCCATTGGTATGGCAGAGGTATTGAGAGATAGGGGACATCGGATAGTGTTTGCCATCGAAACGGAATGGAAGGGAAAATTGAAAAGACATGGATTCGATGAAGAAATTATCAACGATTCTGTCAAAGAAGATAATAGAGACGGATCGGCAGAAAAGAATGTCGAAGAATACGGATCAATGTTCGGTCCGATTCCGAGGATTCAAAAACTGAAGAATTTGAATAAGAGTATGCTCCAGGTCGAGTGCGAACTGATCAAAAGGAATCAGACTTTCCTTAAGGACATTCTAAATCGTGTGAAACCGGATGTCATACTAATTGATAACTTCATGTGCAATCCGGCTCTTATGAGTTCAGGCATTCCCTGGATTTTGGTTATGACATGCAATCCATTGCTCTTTGACTATATCCTGGAAGACGACGATTCTCTGCCCCCTTCGAGCTTAGGTACGAATTAGTATTTATTATAAAAACTTTTTTTCATTTAAATAATTAGGAATTTCTAAACAAAAAGTTATATTTTAATCGATCCATAGGTTTGCCCATTAATGGCGATCCACGGGAATGGAAGCGAATTAGAGAAGAATTGGAGGACTCGTTCGGCGAGGGCTGGACTCAGTTTAACAATTGGCTCGTCTCCCAAAATGAACCCGCTCTTCCCAAATACAAACTGGGTCGTCCGTCCTCTTATCTCAATTTCTATATATTTCCAAAAGAACTGGATTACACAGATGTGAAAAAATGGCCAAGTAACTTTCATGGGTTTGATTGTTTCAAACGCACCGGTAGTGAAGAATCATTTGAATTGCCGGAAAAGTTGAGAAACAAATCGGGAAAATTGGTTTACATGTCTATGGGTTCGTTCGGAAGCGCAGACATAGACCTAATGAAGCGTTTGATTGCAATGCTATCCAAATGTAAGCATCGGTTCATTGTATCGAAGGGTCCACTGCATGAACAGTTCGCTTTGGCAGACAATATGTGGGGCGAGAAGTATGTGCC